>VUQS01029527.1:0-14205 GCA_015108495.1 Heterochromis multidens | reverse complement strand
AGAACATTTGGCGCATCATTAAACGGAAAATACATCAAAGACGACCACAAACTCTTCAGCAGCTGGAAACCTATGTCAGGCAAGAATGGGACCAAATTTCAACACCAAAACTCCAGAAACTCATAACCTCGATGCCCAGACGTCTTCAGAGTGTTTTGAAAAGAAGAGGAGATGCTACACCATGGTAAACATGCCCCTGTCCCAACTATTCTGAGACCTGTAGTAAGCATGAAATCTGAAATGAGCTCATTTTTTGCATAAAATTGTAAAATTTCTCAGTTTCAACATTTGTCATGTTATCTATGTTCTGTTGTGAATAAAATATTGGCTCATGTGATTTGGAAGTCCTTTGGTTTTCATTTTGTTCACATTTAAAGAATGTCCCAACTTTCCCGGAATTCGAGTTGTATATTCTTGTGTCATTACTAATATGGTACTATAATGCTGCCGGTGATGGCACCCAGTCTGTCATCAGTGACAGCAGCATTTATTAGTGAAAAAAAAAATGAAGTACATTTTTTGTTGTCTGCAAGTTGTAATCACTGTAATCACCAATTAAACATTGTTCAGGATTTTTTTATATTGTCATAAATAGCATTGTTGCAAATTTCCTTCAAATATCAGGATATACTTTTGAGACTATATCGCCTACCCCTCCAATATATATTGCCATTAAGAATTTCTTTTGCAAGATAGGCAGCATTAACTAAACTTGCTTTTAAATGCAGGAGAAACTGGATTTCACACAAGCATAAAGAGCACATACAAACTCTACACAGAACAAGCTTTGTAAAGTTTGTTGACAACAACAAAAAATTCAGATAAAATCTAGCAACCACCACACACCTGTCTCTTATTCTGAAAGTACCAGTCTTGATATCCGGCTGAGTCTGGATGCAGGAGAAGTCGATGGAGACTGTGTCACGAGTGATGATGTCAGACGAGCTGTTCTGGGTCTTGATGGTGTTCTTGTAGATGACTTGGTTGTTGTTGGCCTGCAGAGTCACACATTCAGGTGTTGTTGAGTTCTTGCATTTTTTCACCTTTTACATGGTACATTTTTAGGAATTGTTTGGCTGGAATAAATGTCACCAGCATAACTAGAAGTCACAGAAGTCAGAGCTGAGGCCACACCCATAGAAATATTCCAGACTACAGCAGAGCGGGAGAAGTTCTGTGGAGTGCTGGAAGAGATTTGGAAGTTTGCACAGAGTAAAAATGTAGAAGAGGAAACCCACCGTGACCACCATCCCACAGCTGTTGCTGCTGTTGAAGCTGAAGGTCACCATGTGGGTGAGCTCATCCATATGAGCCCTGCAGGTCTGGTCATTCAGGTGTAAAGCAGAGTAGTCGATACCTTTGTCCTCCAGGAGACAATTGGCCAGAGTGACTGAAGCAGAGTTCTGACTGCAGACTGTTGGATTACCTGAGCGTCACAATATTGGGCAGAAAAGTCACTGCTACAAGTTCTCCTCCAATCATTCAGCCTGTTGTCATGTTGATTTTACAGCTGTCTTACCCAAAGTGTCTGTTGATTTGTACTTGGAGGCAAAAATGGCCCGACAGAAGCAGCGAGTGTCACCGCCGGGTGTCTTCTCACCGCAGAACTCATGAGCACTGCAGGTCCTGTTCAGACAGAAGGCCTGAGGAGCTACAGAGGAATGCACTCGTATATTATTCTGAAAACACGTGGATTAAAAAAACTCTTTAGTTCTTTAAAAAAAAAAAAAAAAGATGGTGGAGTCGTTCAACTCTTACAGCAGCTGGCGTTTGACCTCCAGCTTTCCAGAGTGTGGTTGCCATACAGGCTGCAGGCTCTGGCATAGGCCTTCAGGAACTGACAGTTAAGACCATCCACTGCTGGATATTTGCACAAAGTGTCGGTGCAGGCAGTTATGTAAGGCTCTGGGTCAATGTCGCTGTTACAGGAGGTGAAGGGTGCCTCCTTTAGGAGATTGCAGCTGTTCAGAGACAGAAAGAAAGGAAATGTGAGGAAATAAAATAATAATCTGAGTTCAGGTGTTTTTATCTTCCATTCATGTTGACCTCACATTACATTAAACATGTGATGGAACAAATAATTTTCCACAGAGATCAAAGTATAAAACAGACAGATGTTTCCTGCTGTCTGGATTAATATCCTCACCGTTCAGTCACATTGTTGCAGTTGATCGTGCTGTCAGCAGTGTCATTGTAATGCATCTCACAGCTAAGGGATGACAAACAGTACAAGCTCAGGACTGTTCCCCTGCTCCCATTAGCAGAGCAAAGATTCTGAGCTCAAGATGAAGTCTTACCTGGTGGAGCTATACTCAGAGAGCCTGAGTTCACTAAGAGAGCTGCTGGACTTTGCACACAGACCCTCCAGAGATGATACAGCAGGCCCTAGATAAGTGTAGGACAGAATAGGAGCCAGATCAAACTGGATGAACAAACCAGCTCATTAAAGGACTTTTCATGTCACGAATTAAACAGTACCTTTTATGTGGATCTGTGCAGTGTAGCCATCAAAGAAGACAGAAACAGTGGACTCAGAGAACAACAGCTTGGCAGTCACTCCAGTCTGGTCCTCAGAAAGCTCCACACCATCAACCAGCTGAGGCACGCTGCTGAGGGTCACTAATGAGCTGTTCACCTGCAATAGAGCAAAGAGACAAAATGAAGAAAGAGAAACATCTCAAACACATCAACAGGCAGATTTCACAGCAACATCCACTGAGTTCAGCATCTTTTGAAGAACTGCTCCTAATGCCCCTGAGAAGAAAGATGAAACAAACTTCACTCTGAAACACTGTTACTGTAGTTAGCGTACCTGAACTCTCCCACCTTGTTCGAGTAGAATGTAAAGGTTTGGCTCGCCCTGCTGCAGTGTCACACTGTCCAAAAAGCTCACATCTTTGAGACGCCGTTCCTGGAAGTTTGCCAGCACATGGAAGCCTTGGAGTGACTCAGATAGCACCAAAGGGTATGCACACCGGTCACTGACAGAGTTAACTTGGCCGTGGATGTCAATGACAGCGGGCCCAGTCACAGTGCAGATGGTGTCCAACATGCAGCTGATGGAGGCCGAGAGACACACAGAACCAAGATCAGAGCTGCTGCTAACAGCTGCAGCCATCACATGGAACTCTACAGTTCAATATATGTCACTGAAACATCACTGGATGACTAATGAGCTCTCAGGAAACTTCACTTGTAAAAGAAATCCCTCATCAACTCTGCAACTGCAGTCAATTTTGATCAGAAAGGTTCCTAACTAGGTGAAGTGACCCTGACAAATCTGAGTGGTAGCATAACAGGGCTGGATGAATCCTCTAAAAGCGTGGACGTTCTTGATAATATTAGCAGTTCTCTGTCTGTGTCTGATTACAAGTTTTTCTCCAAATACAAAGACAACATATTTACGTGTCATTTCCTTGACAACGTTCCAGGGGACCACAGCCAGAGGTCTGAAGGGTTGCAATCTCAGAACAGGTGAGTTTAGAGCAGGTTTCTGGATCAGAGCTCACCACTGCACCATACGTATACAGAACACCTGAGAAGTAGAAGAAGGTTTATGGCGTGTACGCACACACACACACACACACACACAAAACCACGATTGCAAACTGCATGAAGAAAAAAATAACAGCAATAACCAAATTTTACAGTTTTACAGAACCCCAAGGGTGAGTTTTGGAGCCTTAGATCCACTAACCTGAGTGTCTGCATTGACTCATGTCGAAGGAGTTGAACATCTGTTTTTTCTGAGGAGTGTTTGTAACCATCGCTCTATTGACTATGGTACCATTGACCAGAGCAATAAACTCCTAGACAACACCAAACACAACCAGCATGACTACCACACAGCAGAGACAACTGACTTAAGACCATCTGTTCACAAAGGTGGGAACTAACCATGTCCTGTGTTATCCTGTTAAACCAGCTATACTGGGGGCAATTATGACTGGACATTAAATGTAATATTTCATTCATTTCATTGTCCTTCAGGATACACAGAGACTCACCAATGAACCACTGTAAAATGTTTCGAAATACAGAGCTGATTGTGTCCTGAAGTTAAGTAGCTCCACCGTAACCTGTAAAGAGAAAAGATTCAGACAAGATCAGCAGCTTCACCTAAAAGGATTTAGAAATATGTTTGATGTGAACTCAAATTTAGCTTTAGCTTCAGATAAACAGTGGATACAAACAGAACTCAGACGGAACTCTTTATAAAACTGAACAGAACTCACACTGTCTGCATTGAAAAGCATGACAAAAACAACTTCGCATTCCATGCTGTTCTTAATGGCTGGCGATTTCTGGCGAACCAAAAATCCGGAGTTACTAGATACTGAAATTTGGAAATTAGCAAGCATATTGTTGGCTGGAGGGCCCAAAAGACAATCTCCTGTGTTGTCTGGGTCGTAGAATCCATTGAAGCAGACCACAAAGTTATTGCTCGTGAAGTTCACCTGTTAAAATCAGAGACACAAGTCAGATAAAAATTTTTCTACAATGTTTTGTGGACACAGGATTTTTTATTTCATTTTTTTTATATAAATGTGGGAACAGCAGCACTAAGAAAAAAGGCATAACATTAGTTGATGTTTACATATTCAGCATCACTGCATGACTCTGTGTTAAAGAGACAGTGTGAACTGAGAGGCTGAACCAGTGAGTGTGAAACTTTTGTTAAGTGGCACCTTTTCCTCAGTGTGCAGACAACAGCTTTGAAGAATTAAACAACAGACAGAACACACAAGTTTTCTCAAGCATCAGGCCTCATCCTACTCACATAGATTTGTTCATACTTCTGTCCATAATACGTGATGGGACATGAGCTGATGTTGAACTTTGAAGGCTTAGTAAATATCTGCTGAGCACCTGAAGACATGGAGACACATGAGAGATGTGAAGTACAATCTGGTTGGACAACAGGGAAAGCTGTACATTAACATTAAAATGTTTATTGACCAATTAATCTAGACTTTTCCTATGACATCATCAGTTCAATTCAATTCAATTCAATTCAATTTTATTTATATAGCGCCAAATCACAACAAAAGTCGCCTCAAGGCGCTTTATATTGTAAGGTAAAGACCCTACAATAATACAGAAAACCCCAACAATCAGACGATCCCCTATGAGCAAGCACTTGGTGACAGTGGGAAGGAAAAACTCCCTTTTAACAGGAAGAAACCTCCAGCAGAACCAGGCTCAGGGAGGGGCAGCCATCCACCGCAACTGGTTGGAGGTGTGGGGAGGAAGAAGTGACATCTGACACTTCATGTCATTCTGCTCTTTGTTCAGTCGGGTTTGCTCTTCTGTTGTTTCTACTCAGGTCCTGTGAGGATACTTTCAAAATGTCTGCAGTATGTGTGTTTACCTGCTAATGCAATGACAGCAGACACAAAGAGCAGGGGGCGGAGCATGTTGGATGGGGCCAGTCAGGTGACAGATACCTGTAAGACACACATCTACATTCTGCTCACTCTGATACAACAATGATAATGATAATAATGTGATCAAATGATAATATTTCTGATGAATGTTGAACAGCGTCCATAGTGAAAAAAGAAAAAAAGGAGCAGGTTATGTTCACAGTTTCGGTTTAAAATCTTCTGTAAGTTCCACGTTTTTATTGATTTATTTTAATTACAGCATGTTTTAAGTACATTATAGATCTCTGCTCTAGGAAAATGTTTGACATGCATGAATAAATGCATATTTGCATGCATTCATTTGTTGATGTAGAAAATGTATAAATGTTTTTCTACTTGATTCTGCTGCTGAATCTGTTTTACACTGATGGAATTGCAGCTACTAGTGCACAGATTAGAAAACTGATCAGAGTATTTATCATCAAGAATACCTATTCAATCAATAAAATTAATTTCACTTTGATCTAAAGAGATTTCACCTTTGTTAAGCTATGGGACGGTAACTTTTAATATTTAAATGTAACAAGTTTACATTTTCAGAGCTCTAATGTGCACATTAGAAATAAACATCAGCATTAAAATAATTAACTTGAGTTAAAATCTTTATTTTACCACTCTGTGCACTAAGTCAGTTTTCTGCTGCATTAATTTCTTTCCTTATTTGCAACAGTGCTGCATTTTCCTGCTGGGCTTTTTATGTTCTTTATAGATTTTTATTATCATATTCTGATAATGTCTTTGAGTAGAGTAGGTGGCACTCATAGGGATGATTTTGTGCAGAAGAAGAGTCATATGACTTGTGAAACACTCACTTTTTTTAATAGCGTCTATGATTATAACATCTCCATGCTCCTTTATTCTATTCTAAACTCTAATTCCTCTCACTGACATTTGATATATTTCCTTTCTAAACTTGAAAGAAGCACAGTCTCTTGAATATTTTGTAATAAATTTCAGTTTGAAACCACAAGCTAAAAACAGTGAACTTGTCCTTTAAATGAGGATTCAGCTTTTAAAAGTTAGATGATAAAAGGTTTAGTGTGAGGACTTGTGCTACCTAGACAGTTTGTCAGAAATGTTACATGTTAAATAAGGTCTGTAAAAGTTTTAGTGTTTTCCATTAGATGTTCTATAAAAAAAGGGGTATATGTTAACAAAACCCAAACCCTAATCCTAGATGTAGGGTTTGGGTTAGATGTGTGTCCAGTGACCTGGCAGGTGTTAAGAAGTTGAAACCACGTACTGCTATGCACACACTTATTTGTTGTTTTACTTGTGCAGCTTGTTAACAGCCCTAAAACTGATCGTCCAGCAGCGGTCTCAAATGTGTATGTGTCAGTAAGCATCCTGCTGTGTGTTACAAGAGGCAGAACAAGAGGACATGTGTGCAGAGGTGAAATGTGAAGCTTGTCTTACCCTGTGCAGCTCTGAAGGAGGATGAAGAGGATGAAGGCTGCTGTTCAGAAGGCACTCTGATGATTCTTGTCTTTTGCTTGTCTCTGTGTGGAGGATGCTGCTGTCTCTCTCTGTCTCTTTTTATGTGCACCATCACTGCTGTCCACACCCAGGAGAAGAAAAGGAGGTGGGAGTGAAAGGCGGAGCTGAGAGTGGAGCTACCTGATAGGAACCTCCCTCTAATGAATCAGCACCTTTACACAAAAAAGGGAAATAATTCAAACATGACTGTATAAAAATGATGAAAAATAATCTCTCCAGAGGAGTAAACCAGACAGGGAAATAAAGACATTAAAATCTAGACTTGAAATGAAACAGAAAAACAGAGATTCAGCTAAACATGCCCTCTGCCCCTGCACTCTCTGCTACAAGGGGATGGAGAGGACAGATTGCAGGGTAAAAAGAGGAAGGCTGTCCCCTTCATCTCCCCTTAAAATCATGTCAGAATGAAGTAAACCAAATACTGAGACCTTCAGTGAAGACAGTAAGTGTTGAAATTTATTTTTGACTTCAGTTTGAAGTCTAACTATTTTTATTATTTAGTTTAGCTTCAGAAAACCTTTGAAATATCTTTGTAGACACATTGAAGACTGTAGAGTCCCCATCACTTTCACTGAAATAACTTCACAGACAGGAAGAACAAGATCTGTATCTGAGCACTGTGTGAAGTCATCACTGATCTGAGGTGGTCTTGGAAAAGGTATGAACTCATCATTTATCAATATATATACAGCCTCTGGTATTAATCTACCAAACTAAACGTGGTGAATCTGCTCTGAGCTGCTCAGTCGCACTGAACATGTGACACCAGCCTCAGATCTATACATGTTTGGTCATGTTACAGGTGGTTGATCAACACTTTTTTCATTAGATTAGAATGATTGACACACTGAATGTGTCAGCGTAATTAGCGGTGTAAGTTAGGTGTGCCAGCAAAGTGATTTAATGCCAACGGCATAACTCAACAAACAATGTGAGACTTTTGCCTGGAGGAAAATAAGCTGTGAGACTTGAAATTCAGATCTGAGGCCTAAGGTATATTTATTTATTAGAGATTGATTTATCACATAAAAAAGGATTTAGTCTAAAATTAATCTTTGATTCTGATTTGACACTTTTTGTAGCCCCACAGTGATGCTGTCTGCATGAAGGGAAATGTTCAATTTTTCACTTCCTGTTCTTTCATCCAAATTTTCACTTAATCCGGCACATCCAGAACATTTTCATTTCATTCTCATTTCATTTTCATTTTCATTGGCTTTTCTTTTTGGCAAGAAACAAAATTTGTGGCATTTGTGATGGAGCTTAAGCTGTAAATGATTTCACATTCATTCTGTTTTAGGACTGAATC
Organism: Heterochromis multidens; assembly: GCA_015108495.1. Taxonomy (NCBI): domain Eukaryota; kingdom Metazoa; phylum Chordata; class Actinopteri; order Cichliformes; family Cichlidae; genus Heterochromis; species Heterochromis multidens. The sequence continues at coordinate 5,973 of VUQS01029527.1, read as the reverse complement.
GTCCTGGTCCTTCACACATGCATGACTTGTAAGTTGGGCACCTACAGCTAGTACAGAGTGCTGAAGAAGTGGAGTCAGCAAGAAGCAACAACGACAACAACGAAAGACGTGTTGAGAACAAAATAAACATAAAGCATTTGCATCCAGCCGTCGTCGTGTTGGGCCCTTTTGCCACAATCACATTCAGTGCCAATTTGGATAATCAATTAACCTAAGTTGTATGTCTTTGGACTCAGGAGGAAACCCGCAAAAGCACACGGGGAACATGCATACTCCACACAGAAAGGCCCCAGCCAATCAGGAAATTCAAACAAAGATTTTTTTGCTGGGAGGCAACAGTGCTAATCACAGCACCAACGTGCCAGCCTAATGTGTCTTATCTGAAGACTTTTTACAGAGTAAGGTCAAGACCACAAGCCACAGGCCGAGCGTAAAACTGGCACCCATTCAATCCTGCTCACACCGTCTTCAAAGGAAAACAAAACAACACCCCAAAAATTAGTATGAGGCAACATTATGCTGAGGAATCTCGAGGTGAATGATTGCAGTGATTCTGTGCTGCTGTTTGACTTGATTTCACTGTAATGCGTTTCTTAAGGACAAAATTGATAGAGAATTTAAAATAGCTTTTTATGGTAGTTTTCATTGTAGCTGTTAAACATCGAACATGTAAATTGTGTGACATATAGAGTTATTTATGGCAACTCAATGTATTTTTTAATTTTACTTTGTTTTTTCTGTTTACAATGTATTTTGTTTGTTATTTTATTTATACATGTTTGAAATTAAATAATCAATCAAAAAAAGGGCTTTGATTCAGATGTTAGGTGGGTACGATGTGCTGGGTGTGAAGGTTCGTGATCCTGCTCCAAAACTACCCTGATCATGTGAGAAAACTCCAGATAGCTCAATGAAAGAAAAATGAAAACATGTTTTTTTAACTTGTTGAAGTGCAGTCATGAACTGGAGCTTCTGTCTCTTCTGATACAAACATATGGAGGACAAGTCTGATGAAATCTTTAACTGATGGTCCTGCTGCTGTGATCAGCTGATACAGAGAAGCAGCTGCACAAAAATCAGTCCTAAACTGGCCATCATTGACTGCATGAATCACAAGTCAGAACCTGTGGTTTAGTATGCTGTAAAACATGTTTCTGAGTCAATATTCTAAATTTACTATCTGTGGTAACTTTTCACTCCAAAAAGTCCAAAAAGCCTGCTGTTCATCTCAGTAAACAGACCAAATGATTGCCTCCATGTCTGTCCACAAGATGTGCAGAGATGTGGATAAAACAGAGATGATACACAGCAGATGACCCTGCCACAGAAAAGTTGAAAATGCTTCTTTACTCTGACATGTTTGAATGTACTGTACAAGCCTATTTATATTTTAGTAAAGTGGAAAATATATTTGAAGATTTAAAGTCATATTAATGAAAAAATCAGCTGTTTGTGCTCCTGCATTTTAAGATTACTTTAAATTAAATATTGTAGTCAGTTGGCATGTCTTGCTTAATATGTGCAAGAAATTCTGACATGTTAGAATGGTATTACCCTTTTATATTATGCATGACTGGATCCTGTGTCTGCAAGAGGAAAGGCCAAAACATGATACTGAGAAAATTGAGAATATTGCACAAATGAATTTCTGTAATTTAAAATAATCATTTTAAAAAACCTTACAAATGCAGTGGTTAAGTTACAGACTTGTTTAGTGTAAGTTCATAATTATTCTATGAATGTTTCATTGACAGCAGCATTAAATATTGACACACTGAAAGGCTTCTATAAGACCACTGTTTTCCTGTTATTTGGTGATGACTAAAACCAGCTGAAAGTACTCAGTCTTTGGTCCTCCAACATTCTTTATGTAATTGTTTCATTCACTTGTTCCACTGGTGTGACAGTAATGACTCTTTCAGTATGTACGGTACGCAGCCCCTGTGTGAAGCCACATGAAGAGAAAACGACAGCACAAGAAGTCTTTGTACATATTCACACCCAGCCACGGACATTCTGTTCAGTATGACAAAAGACACATTTAGATTTAAAACAAACACTTGAAAACAAAGTGTTTACTCTGTTTGTTTCCTTGTCACGACCTGAACAGCAGCATTCTGTAGACACCTACAAAACATTGGGCTCTTTTCACATCCGGTCTTCTTTAACTTTCTGAGGTCTAAGTCTCCGACCCTAGTTCAGAACCCTGTGTTTGGAGACAAGCAAAAAGGACTTTATTGGGGAAAAAAAAGAGTTTTTAGATTCTTGTCAGTTAGAATGAAGGTTTTCTTTGTCCCATCATTGCCAAGACTTTGGAGAACAATAAAAAAACAAAAAATACATATGCTGATAGCACAGAGTTAGGGTCATCACTCATAATGATGTAGACCTCACAAGGTTAAACGACCCAACAGTAAAGTTTACTCAGTTCTCTTTCTGTTTTTATAGAAGGACTTGGTTCTCTTTCTGTTCCACTCCAACCCCGCTGATGCCTCAGTCCTTCTTCCAAACACTATATAAAGCTGAGACCTTAACCACTCATGTTATGATCCTTTGCCATTGTTTGAGTTGTGTTTTGGATTCTTGGTTAATGTATCTGAGTTTTGGTTTCCGTTTGGTTTTTGTTATTATTATAACATTTAAAGTTTTAATTTTGGTGTTTGTTCAATTTTTGGATTCCTGATTTGATTCCTTTATTATTCTTGTAGAATGCGAGTTTCAGTTCTTGTGATATCTTCTGTTCTGTAACAGAGAACTAAAACAGTGTGGTAGACTTATATTATACTATTTTAATGGGGTGACAAGAAGAAAGCAGGAGGGCCAACGGAAAATAAGAATGTTTGATCAGAAATAAAACTAATGTAGGAAACTCATGTGCAGCCCTGTGCCCTCATACAGAAGTTATTGAGTGAAAAGTGGCTGCAGAAGAATGTAAATGTGATTTTGATTTGAATAAATTCTTTGCAAAGGTAGTTAAAATCACAGTCCTAATTAAATAATAGTACAAAACCTTTAACATCAAATATATTTAATAATGTGGATCAGTGCAGTCTTTACAACATGAGGAGTTTTCTCTTTTGCAAAACTGTGCAGTTTCACACTAAATTTGACTGATGTCTCCCTTCAATTCTTTTCTGTTTCTAAGAACAAAGGTCTGAAATTAAAGTTCAGCTAATATTTACAGGTTTGTTCAGTTTAAAACAGTGTGATGAGAAAAAAAAACTTTCTTACTCTGCTGTTAAAGTGAAGCCAAAGACTGACTCGTTTTACAGTGTTATTGCACAGTAATTGAGGTTAAACTTTAATTAAATTCCTTTCGTCCTCCACAGACTCCGGCACCTGAAGCGCACTGAAGAAATGAGTCAGCTTAACTCGACTTTCTTCACCTTCAGCCAAAGCCAGTCACTGTGATTGTTCTGGATGCTCCAGAAGAGCCTCAGAAAAAAAACTGACAAATCTGTTGTTGTAATGAGACAAACAGACTCACATTTGTATACTGAAGAAATTAGTTTTGGGCAACCAAAATCCTTATGAGTTATGGTCATAGATGATTTCAAAGTGATTTATTTAAAAAATACGAATGCACCTGAACGACAGACAAAAATACTGCTTACATTATACACAGTAGAAGAAAAGCTTTTAAAATAATCAGATAAAATGTTCACTCCTCAAATCATTCAGCTATGCTTCTTTAAAAAAACATCCACATGTTTGAACACTCACAAAAATCCCACAAAAAAATTCATACACAGTTTGTTTTTAAGCTAATCATTTTTAATATACAGCAGGGACCAAGGATGAAATTCATCGAATAATAGAAAATCACAAAACAAAAAAAGCTATAATGTACATTCTGGCTCCCACAGTGGCTGAGGAGTGAATTATGAACTACACACTCCAAATCCCACCGTTTTCTTTATTTTTCAATATCACAAATGTACAACAGACAAATCAACCATGACATTTTGCTGCCCTCACAGATGGACATATACCAACAATGAAAACAGCCACTGGTTTGTAATGTACTGTTTGAATCCTTCAGGTTGGCATTTTTGCCACCATCATGTTAATGTTTTAGTAGCATGGTGGATCTGACTGACAAACAAAAGATGCTACACACTGTAGTGATTTGTCAATCATGGGATAACTCCACCCTGAAGCATACCCTTCTTTAACTTTAACTTTTAAATCTGGCAAATTATGGTCTCCATCAGAGTCAAACAAGCATGAAAGTGTGTTAAAAAAAAAAAAAGACTATGAACTAGTGATTAAGACTGTGAACTTATTAGAAAACTGTTTCCTGAGGTCATAGATCAGGTGAGCAATAAGGGATTTTTTTCAAAGTCTTCTATACTATCAGACTTCTTCTTTTAACCAGATGACTCTCTCCTGCTGGTCATTAGAACAAATGCAGGTTTAAGGCTCTTCATTGTTGGCGTCACACCCAGAGGTTTTGTCCATCTTTTACACAGTCTGTGGCTGTTCTGTGCTGGGTGTGGCCTTCCTGTTGTGACAGGAGCTTTCCTATTGGTTCTCAAGGCAGCACCAGATGTGTGTGTTCTAAAGGTGTTATATATGTACAGCTAACTCTACAGGGCACAGTTGGGTAACAACAACATCAATGACTAAATATCCATCCATTTTCCTCCACTTATCCAATTCAGACCCCATCCCAGCTTGCATAAGGCAAAAGGCAGGCTACACCTTACACCCTAGGCAGGTAACCTCCAGGGAGCAGTCTAGAAGCTGCAGTGAAAGTGGTCTGATGTGCATGAGAAAAGCCAAAATTAAATTAGACAGAGTTTTTTACTTTTTTTTTTTTTTTTTTTATCAAACCTCTTAAGCTACACAAAAATGAGCATTCCTTTTAGATTTCTGTCTTTATAAATGCAGAGTAGTTTTGTTCCAGGTCTTTTTGGAGTCTTCATGTTTGGAGGAAGAAATCTAATCATCACAGATCGCAGAAAACTGAATATTAAAGAACTGGAAAGCTGAGATGCAGCAGACAACATATTTACTTGTTAAATCAGTTTTACTTTCCAAGCAAGACAGGGACAACGGTGCTTTCACACTTTGAGATTTGACTGAAATGTTGGTGTTTTGCAGCAAAATGGCATAATTATAGAAAACGTTACTATAATTATAAATGTTTATTCTCTTAGACCCTGATCAGACTTTGAAGCTGATGTTGTTCAGAAATGATGTATCATTCAGGAAATTGTGATAACAAGCAGTAAAATAAGCTTGTTTTATTTTCTGTGGTTTTTAAATAAAGAAACTCACCTTTGTGTTCATGTAGTCATTTTCTCTAATGTTCAATACAGCCTTCCTCTTTGTCTTACAAATGTGGAGGAGCAGCAGAAAAACAGACAACAGTAAAACTCCAGGTAAGGACACACACACAACCAGAGGCCAGAAAAAGTCCAGACAACCTGATGAAGGTTTAGAGAATCCTGGAGTGAAACTGTGACTCTGTGTTGTTGTTTGTTGTGTGGAGTCAGGTGGGTTTCCCCAACCTTATACAGTACATTTGCATAATGACCGAAACCAGCACCACTGAGTAACAATGGGCCATGAGGTCAGTTTCGTGATTATTAATATGCAAATTGTCATGACCATTGATCAGTGGCCATGAGTACCATTCACAGAGATTGGGGAATGGCTGCAATCACAGCATTGTAAGATGGTGACAGATGTACCCTTAGGCCCCCTCCTCGGTTCAGAGATGGTCTTTCCCTTTTCACGTAAATGGCCTCCTTGACTCCCCGTTCAAACCAGCGTTCCTCCCTGTCCAGGATGTTACATCCTCATCACTGAAAGAGTGGCCACTGGCCTGTAGGTGTAAAAGAAGGCTCCAGGCGATCCAGGAGAGAAGGACAACTGTTGCCTAAGAGAAAACCTTTGGTGATCCCTTATGTGTCAGGAGTATCGGAACAGCTGAGACGCATTTTCTCAAAACACCACGTCTCTGTG
>VUQS01029526.1:20459-30952 GCA_015108495.1 Heterochromis multidens | reverse complement strand
AGTGACAGGAGGATTGCCGTGACTTATACATTGGGGAAACCAAACAACCTTTGGCTAAGCGGATGGCACAACACAGAAGAGCTACCACGTCAGGCCAGGACTCCGCAGTCTATTCACACCTACAGGCCAGTGGCCACTCTTTCAGTGATGAAGACGTACACATCCTGGACAGGGAGGAACGCTGGTTTGAACGGGGAGTCAAGGAGGCCATCTACGTGAAAAGGGAAAGACCATCTCTGAACCGAGGAGGGGGCCTAAGGGTACATCTGTCACCATCTTACAATGCTGTGATTGCAGCCATTCCCCAATCTCTGTGAATGGTACTCATGGCCATTGATCAATGGTCATGACAATTTGCATACTATTGATCATGAAACTGACCAAATGGCCCATTGTTAGTCAGTGGTGCTGGTTTCTGTCATTATGCAAATGTACTGTTTATAAGGTTGGGGAAGCCTGCAGTCAGCTGAGACTGAAGAAGTCACCAGAGGTGATGAAACGTTTCTCCCACTAAAAAACGCTACGTCCAGATGAACAGATTCAGCTTTTTGGGACCCTGATTTGATTATGAAATATCTAATTTCCTGTGTACCTTGTTGCCAGAGTGTGTACTGGCCCCAGTCTCCTTTCTCTCTGAGGTTTTCCTCCTCGGGTACAAAGTGTCCGGTGTTTTGGTCCAGTACAGCCAGAGCCTCGTCTCTGATGGTCTTCCAGTTCCTCTCCAACACCTGAACACGCCACACAGAAAATATTCTACGTTTAAAACCTCTAAATCGCACACGTGCATGTTCCCACGGTCCGCCAGCGCACCTTCACCAGGTCCGTGTAGCCGGTCTCTTTGGCTGTCCACCAGGGCTGAGCCTTCAGGCCATTCACGTTGTAGAGCGAGCGCTGCCACACCGATGCAAAGTGGCCGCGTTTGTGACCCAGTTCGTACCAGTAATACGCCTGCAGACAGAGAGAGGGAGTGTGTCTTTAAAGGTAACACCTGGGCTCACACTGGACTCCAGATCCTCTACTAAAGAGTGGAAGAATACTAAATACAGCAGACTTTGCTTTTTCCACTGTGTACTGCACAACATGAGCAACGATGATGTCACTATAGGTTGGTTAGCTCAGCCAGTTAGCGCGTGATGCTTATACCGAACTCCTTGTTTGCTGTCAGAAAATAAGAAATATTTATCCCATATGTGAAAAACTCTTTTGTTACACCAGCTGAAAAAAAAAAAAAAATATATATATAAGTGACCCTGAAATATCTGCAGCTCCATATAGGAGCTGCTATAATTCTCTAAATAATAAGGCAGGGTAATTTTCTACTTATTTAGTGCCACATATATATTCTTATTAGACCAAGAACAAATATGTATTTTTTTATATTACAGAATTTTGTATTTCATATCTAGTAAAATCAAAGAATTTTTTTAAAATCACAGAATCAGACGTAAATTACTACAACACACTTCTGTGAGCCATTTTATATGCAGTCAAGGCTTTTATTGTGAAAGGAAAGAACAGGAAGATAACCTTTCGGCACATACGTAAAGCAAACATGGTTTCCCTGTCGGATCGAGCAGCTACAGGAAACATTTTTTTTTTAAACACTAGCCTTTGCATGCAGCAGGAGAGCATTCCTATCAGGACTGCTGAGCTCAGCTGGACAGAGTGTGGTGTTAACAGTGCCAAGGTTGCGGGTTTGATCCCTGTACGGGCCAAAGAGCCTGCACCACTTTGTAGATTATATAAAATGCATCTTATAATTAGACCAAAAAGGGGAAGACTATGTAAAGGACTTGTGAAAGTTATGGGTTAGATCCATATTAGTAACTTTTTTTATAGGTATTTTGTTTTGAAAAGGTTTCTTTAATTCTATTTTTTGAGTTTTTCATGTGACTTTGAAGTTTGCTCTGTTGGAGAAGACTTTCCACTGAGGGTGTGGACTGCAGTGTGTTGGTTTCTTTCTGTTTAAAAACAAAGATGTTGTAGGAATAGTACTTTTCTAAACTGCACTTATATGAAGCACTCAGTTACTTTCCACCTCTGAATTAGTTTCTACAAAAGTGCTCAGTCTGAAGTCAGTCTGAGGAAGTGCTCTGTGAGCCCAACATCTCGAAGGCGTTACTCACGCTGTTGTCTCCAACCCTCTGCAGAGCGTCTCCGAGGTGGAAATAAAAGCGCCCGTCGTCTGTTCCCGGCTCACCTGACTCCAAACCCTCCTGGAGAGGCAGAAAGGGAAAATGTGGCAGTGCTGTTCCTATTCTGCTCATTCCCAGCTGGTGCAGCTTTGCATGATTCACAGTTCAGATGACCATATTTGGCATATCTTTCTTAACTGAGTGTGTAGATCAGCTCACAGGGAATATCTGTACATACCTCATTATTTTAAAGTTTGGCCAAGTTTGGCCAGACATCAAACTTTGAAACTGGACATATATGACAGGAAATCAGGAAAAGCAGACTTTAAAGTTTACATTCAGTACAGGAAACAGTTCTCTCTTGCCCTTTTTTTTCCTAATTTCTAGTATTTCATGTAGTAAATTTGGGTTCTTTGATCCTCTGTAACGCAGTCCCCATCACGTTGGTGAAAGCACAAACTGAAGGTCCCCACATGTACACACAAACATGAAAATGTGTGTGCTTACCTTCAGGTATGGTATGCTCTCTGCGATCTTATTTTCCGACTTCAGGATGAAGCCGTAGTGAACTTTAGCGAAGCCATCACCGGACGCGACTGCCAGAACCTAAGGGGGCGGGGCACAGAGGAAAGAGAGTGATCAGAGACCTTTACAAGGAGAAAACCACTGAAACAAACACCTGAAAGGATTTGTGTGTTTGGTAAAGCCATTGCCATTCACGCACCTCTTCGTAGATCTTCTTGGCCCCCGTATTGTCGCCTAGCAACAGATGGGCGACGCCCAGGTCATTCTTCAGACTGATGTCTTCGGGAAAGATCTGAACCAGCCTTTCCAGAGTTGCCAGAGAACCTCGCATCCGACCTGAGAAGACGAGAGGAAATCAAAATAATGGAAAAATACTTGTGTGGTGGGTTAGCTCAGGTTACAGCATCACAGGGAAACACGAAAGAACGCGCACACGGCCAATCCACGGTCTCTGTAGTGAAAATAACTGTTAGCGAGTGCGTGAGAGTTAAACAAACCCTAACTCAGAGATATATTTATGGTCCTGTAAAGCTGGCCTGTTCTGCTCTGAAACACTGACGTCTGAGATCTGTTAGCTCCTTCATTGGGTCAGAAAGCAGACAGTAAGACATCGTGTCATCATCCACAGGATGAGGATGTGTGCTCAGGCCGTTACTCTTCACTCTGCTGACACAACTGTAGCAGGACTCATTAGCAAGGAAGATGAAACATCTCACAGAGCACAGGTGGAACAGTTAGTGAGCTGGTGTGGAGACCACATGCTTTGTACACTGCCTCCACTGACAACAGACGCTCTCTGCAGGTAGACGGGTTGCCCGTGGCTGCCCACAGACTGCCCGCAGGCTGCCCGCAGGCTGCCTGCAGCGGCCGGTTAGCTCAGCTGGTTAGAGCGTGGTGCTAATAACACCAAGGTTGTGGGTTCAACCCCCATACTGGCCATAATAAACAGCTTTCATCCAAGAACTGGCTTATCTAGTAAAAGAGGCCACGCCCCTGCTGTAAGTCTTTAAACAGGTGAGTAATAAAAACACAGTTGTTATGAAGCAGGCTGTGAAACTGGACATTTTAACATGGGAGTTTATGGGTACTGACTCACTGCTTCAGCCTCTAGTGGACATTAAGGGAACTGCAGCCCTTGGTACTTCTGCATTAGCTTCAGTTCCAGAAGAATTAGCTGTCATGTCTCATCAACAGAACAGCGTCATGATCAGGTAGCTCAGTTAGCTAGAGTGTGGTGGTCATGGGGTCAACCCCCATACTGACCAGAGCCTGTTAGCTCCTTGTTCCTTCCTTCACCTATCTATAGGTGTTTGTGGTCATTTACTCACCAATACTGTGTAAACCTGGTATAAGGTAAGTGATGTGCTCTCAGAGATGAAGTGGGCTATAAAGCTGTTTAGAGCGTGGAGCTAAAGGTCATGGGTTTGATCCCTATACTGGCCAAACAGTGGAAAAAGGCGCTGTACCAGGGACACACGTTAGTCCTCAACTTCAAGTTTTTTACTCATCCTTTGGCTCCAGAGCTAACCTCCATTTCTCAGCACGACTGCAACAGGAAGGCCGCTTAGCTCAGCTGGTGAGAGCGTGGTACTAATAACGCCAGGGTCGTGGGTTCAACCCCCATACTGGCCACAGGTTTACTTCATAAACCTGTCTGATAACTGCACTCTGGTGAACACTGGCAGGCTTTAATATTTAGTAGATTTGTGTGGCATTATTGTGCTGTTACCCAGGAACTGCTGCCTCTCAGCTCGTTTCTTCAACGTGGCTCTCAGGAGGTCAGAGGTCACATCAGGAAGCTCAGCGGCCTCCCTGTAGGTGTTGATGGCTTTCTGCAGCATGTCGTTACTGCGCAGCTTCTCGGCCACGTCATCCTCTGCCTGCACAGAAACATGTTATTGTTGTTGCGTGTCTGACGCAGTATCAGCTCGCCGTGACGCAGGAGTAACGGAGTACCTGGGCTTTCCCGTAGCGAGCGCGGGGGCTCTGCGGGTACTGCTGCACCAGCCTCTCAAACGCCTTCAGCGCCTCCTCCACCTTCCCCTGACAGAGAGGGATGAACAAGTTGATCACATCACAAACGCAGTGTGAAGTGTCAGTTCAACAACAACAACAGTGGTCTCATGGCGCTTTTTATTGTCCGGTAAAGATGTTAAAATATCAGTGAGCGAGAACCCCGACCTCCAGCAGCTCATAAACATGGACGTGAACAATGCTTTTATTTTTTTTATTTATCATTGCTGTGAGTGATTCTACTCATTTTACAACTATAAAAATGTGAGTCATATCAAACATGTTTTAATGTGTGTGTCACTGGCTCTGTCTATCACCTGGTGCCTGATTTTAGATGAACCTCAGAAGCTGAAGTTAGCACAGAATGTTTAGTCCTGGAGAAAATGCAGAATTGAACCATTCGTTTGGTTTTACTGTTATGTTTGATCTGCAGCTGGTTAAACTGAAACTGGCTGTTTCTTTTTTACTTTTAAAGCTATCAGGCTGCTGCATGTTTTATTTATTTTAAAGGTAGACTACTTTTACATGCACAGACACAGGTAGCACTCTGCAGAGTTAAAGCTAATAGATGTTATTTTCCAGTTATAAATCCAGCTACTCTTTTGTTCTATAATTTCATAAATGCAACAAAAATCTAGTATTATTGTAATACTGTAATACAGTTTATGTACCACATAATTATAATTAATAACCCCACTGCAGAGAAGTCACGTGGTTAAAGATTTTAATTGTTTACACTCATTAATGATGTCGTTTGGCTCATTTGTAATTAACAGGTTGCGTCACCTTCATTATGAGGCTCAAATATGTTTTCCAGCTACAGATTTGTAAAAGTTGTCGACTTCTGCCCTACGAAGAGCCCTGGAGGCAACTGCGGGGATGAAGAACTCTAACAGGAAGTGACCTCTAGTAAAACCAGGAAAGAGAAGAGAGAAAGGAGAGCCCAGAGCCCAGGACAAAAGTTGATGACATGCAGTTGTGCTTGGTGCATCATGGGAAGTCCACCAGCAGCCTGAGCCTGTAGCAGTACAACTAACAGATGACTGAGTGGAGTTTGATATAATGACATTATTTCTAAACTAGTTTGGTATTTTTATAGTTTCTAGTTGCTAAATGGACCATAATCTAGTCTATAGTCTATTGTAAGAAAATCTCAACTGATAAATCAAACTCTGAGGCTGAATAGTGAAGCCAACACTAAAGAGCATTTTGGAGATTTTCAGGATAATAACTTCAGTCGTGTCTGAGTTTAGAAGTAGAAAATTACAGGTCACGTCAGCTCTTCTGTCTCTCAGACATGCTTGTGGTTAAACTAATTGTTTCATTTGGCTTCAAACTGTCAAGAAGATGAGAGCCGCTCATAAAAGATGAAAGGAGAGCTGAAATGTGCTGAAAATGTGCTGAAAATGTGCTTCGTGTTTTAAGTCTAATTGTTACAGGCTGACGGTGAAGAAAACCTGCAGAAAAATAAACACTGTGAGCATCACAGGCTCTCGGGACAGCAGTCTGTGTGTAGGTGTTGGTTTCTGCAGGAGAACAAGCAGGTGTTATTCATTTATTTATATTTTTTGTACCTTCTTGCGAAGCTTCTCTGCAGCATCGATTTCTGCTTTGATGGTTTTATCAAACTTGTTCAGTAATTTTGGTTTCTTCTTCTTTGCTGGAGGAAAGAGAGAGAGAAAAAGGGGGGATGATAAAATGCAGGAAGCTGAACATCTGTGTGTTACCATGAGTTTGTACCTTTTTCTTTGAGATTCTCCTCGGCCTGTTTCTCTGTCATTCCTGCGAGGAGACAGAATTACAGACTGATGTGTAAAGATGGAGAAGATTTTGGTTTGGCAGCATCAGAGAAAAGAAACGTTCGGCTCTCGTTCGGCTTTCAGACATGAGATGTGTGAAGCAGGATGAGATTTCAAACTTCAACTTATGATGCACTTTAACGGGATTTGTGGCACATAGATTTTACACCTCACTCTCTCATAGGTCAGTAAGAGTATCCTTACAGCCTTACAGCCTTTTTGTTTGCAGTAACAAAAAACATCCTGAAACTCTCCCTGATGTGAAAACTGATCTCACCGCTGGCCACTAGATGGTGGTGTTTTACCTCGACATCAAGCAAAAGGTATAAATTCTATACTTTTACTCAGTACCAACATGATCAGTAGATACTTTAAACAAACAAATCCAAAGGACTCATTCCCAGTTGGCGTTCCCAACTTTATGGTCAGAATTTCTTGGTGCACAAGAAGCCAAAACAGGAAGCAAAGTTTTCTCCACAAACATCTCTCCTTTTCAAGCTGTTCCAGCATTTCTGCAATCGAGGTAAAGAGCGATCCACTCAAAAACTTGTGTCTTCAACCTTCAAGCTGTGAGCACCAAGTTACTAAACATCAAATCAGCCAAAACAACACCAAAGAGCAGCCCACTGTTCACAAGGACAACAATGCCAAGCATAAACTAGATCATTCCGAAAGAGCTCAGAGTGGAAACATCAAAAGAAGCCAGAAAATGTTGTTCAGCACCTGACCCAGATGGCTCCTGGACGCCTCCTAGGTGAGGTGTTTTAGGTATGTCTAAGTGGGTGGAGGCCCCAGGGGAGACTGAGGAGACGCAGGAGAGATTATGTCTCTGCTGGCTTGGAAACACCTCGGAATCTGCCTAAAAAAGTTGGAGAAAGGCACTCTGCTCTGACCAACATGGGCAGTAAAAAATTGACACAAGTATTAAATTCAGAACAAAACCGTAAATTTGGACCCGACTGTAATGTCGGTGTCTCGAATGGTGCTACACAAACAGATGTTTGCTTTTGTTTGGTTGAAGTGTAACGTGTCTGCTGTGACACATGCAGCACGAGCTCACCCTCAGCCTCCGTTTCTTTGGTTGTCTCGCTCTGTGGTTCCACATCTGCTGCTGGTGCTTCAGGCTGCTTCTCTGCTTCTACGACCGCCTCTGAAAGCAGGTGAAAAAATACATCAGTGAGGACTGCGAGGTTCACAACTCTGCTGACCATGAATCCTGACCTTTCTCCACACAGAAAACCATATTTTATAAACCTGGAGTTTATTGTAATGTTCTACTTTTAATCATCACATTGTGATTCGGGATTCAGAGAGATCCTGAAGCAGGCAGGCTGTGAACACACCTGCTGCTTTCAGGGATATTTGGACAATTTTTGTAGCCCAGTTACCCAAATCCTCTCTCCCTGGTACTGATCTGTGTGTGGATGAACAGTTGGTTGCTTTTAGAAATTAAATCTGCTTTAAACCAGCCAAGTATGGCATAAAGATCAGGTGGAGCTGTGACGCTGAAACTTTTTGCATAAAAATAATTGAAAATCATAAAAAATGACATTAGAACATTTTAGAATATCTGTCATAGAAAAGGACACAATATAGGCATTAGAATCCATCCATCCGGGTTGCAGGGGGGCTGGAGCGTATCCCAGCTGACATAGATTAGGGACAGAAATGACCCCAATCAGCCATTTTAGCTGCTAAAATAGCTCAGTGTCTTAAGGGTTAAACATCTCAGAACCACACTGAATATTTCCACATGTTCAGACTGCTGATTAATTGTAGGAACTTGGTGAGAAACTGGCTGCAGATTCAAACCCAGACAGCACACATTCAGTCTTAATCTGGGCCACTTTCACAGCACTTTCAGCTCAGTTATGACAATGACAAATGTGTTGGCCCAGTGTGGCCCAAAACTGAAAAAAGCTGAGCGTGATGTGTTATATTAAGTGTTTTATGGGGCAGATGCAGCACAAAGTGCAAAAAATACCTGACATTTGGCCTACATAAGGTGAAAGTGTGGTCACGTTACTTTTACCCCAAAAATACTGCAAATGTGGGTCATATTCAAGCAAAACCTTCACTGGTAACTCTGAAAAGAAACCCCCAAAAATGTCTCTCTATTAAAGTAAAAATGTGTTCAGATCCACGTTTTAGACTGAATTTGAATTTATATTGCATGTACCTGCTTCCTGTGTCAGTTTGGAGCTCGTCAGGTATTCTCCAGACTCCACTGAAGGACAGACATCAAAGTCAGTGATTCAGATTCACATTTGGCACAATGTCAGCACATTATCAGAGCTGATAAAAAAGTAATGGCTTATCTAAGAGCAGCTTCCAAGTGCTGTAAAACCAGTTTTATCTCTGTTTATGACACTTTGAGAGCTTTTAGAGAAATAATCTGTCAGGAGGTGCAAAAAGTAGTAAAATATTGATCAGTGTTTCACAGAAAATACTTCATATTAAGGAGAAGAGATGAAATTAATCTTGCAGAGTTTCTTACAGCCCCCTTTGATACAGTGAATCTCTGAGACTTTGTGGACCCAAAAGGCTCCATCAGACCTCCCTGAAACAACGAACCCTCACCAGATAGACGTGAACTCCAAAAAAAATCACAACATGTGAGAGAAATTTGCTTTTCTTCTCGGGAAGAACAGGAGAGTGACACCAAAGTCAACAGAGTACAAGCACACATAAGTAAAAATATATGCACATATCTTCTACCTCTAAAGAAAACAGATAAGCACATTTCATAAATTTGTCTGATGGAATAAGACCAACCTGAACAAAAACAGTCTAATGAACTAAACCGAGTCTCATCAAAACCAATTCAGCCAACACAGAAATCAATAAATCAATCGAGACTAATCTGAGTCAGACTCACCGACGCTCTCCTCAGTCTGAGGCTCCTCCAGCAGAACTGCAACAGGGAACAAAACCACCACCACCACCATCATCATCATCATCACATTTTACCAGCACACATACTAAAATAATAATAATAATAATAATGTTCCTGCTCATTATTTGTGTCACACAGCCTCGTTTCTACTCAAACATCTACTGCTGCTGTCTCACCTCCAGTGGTGTCAATCGTGTCGGCTTCATCACCTGAAGAGGAGGGCAGGAAAATAAGCGATTAACATGAAAGCTGTGAACATTTAGTGAAGGTAAGAGAACACAGAGACACAGAGGCTGCTCACCGTAAGGAGGATCGTCTGCGACAAAGAAAGACACAAAGATGTGTGAGTATTTTCATGATCACATGGAGCAGCAGATGGAGGAATCATCAAATGAGGACGCACTTTTTTACACGTAATCAGATTACTTAAAGTCAGCAGTTTGGGCATAAACATGTTTCTGAGTAAGTACAATGAAAAACGTCACATTTAATGGAATCTGGTCAAATGAAAATTACTTGACTCAGTTTATACCAGTCAGTCATATTTTCCTTAATGATTAATTATTTTAATAAGCAAATCTGTGATTTTGTATATTTCAGCTGCATTTTAATCAAAATGATTGCTTCATGTTTATTTTTAAGTGCATGAGGAGGAAAACTGGAGTAAACAGAGTTGGCAAAGGCAGACGACTTTAAATCCCTTTAAATTCCTTTGGTTCCTTAATCTGAACATGATTTACTGATGAGTCCTCTCACTTTATCAATAATCTTTCCACTGATTTCTTAATGCACACACCGTTTATTAGCTTGATCCTTCCACTTAGAGGTTTTCACTGAAATTTCCTTTGGGGCATTTTGAATTAGTTCCTTATTTCTTCTGGTCTTCCTCTTTTCCTCCTGCCTGGCAGCTCCATCTTCATCATCCACTCTCCCTCCTCTGCACATGTCCAAACCATCTCAGCCTTCCCTTTCACTTCTGCTGCCATCCTTCTGACACTCGTCTCCACCCACTGGAGAATATTAATAAAAACCTTAAAAACAAACACCCGGCTGTATTTAACTGACCTGGTACAAAGCTGTCTTCCACTGGTGGAGGGAGGGGGACAGCAGCTAAAGATTTAAAAA
>VUQS01029526.1:0-18316 GCA_015108495.1 Heterochromis multidens | reverse complement strand
TGCTTTTATATTTTACATTATTTTCATACATAAAATAGAAACAGCCAGTCAGGGTCAGTCGTCACATGACAAACGACCACATGCAGCAAAAACAACTCCGATGTGTCTTTAAACTGAAGAGAGAAAGGACATCTCTTCCTCCTTTAACTCTTCAGATGACCAGCAGATCTGAACCTTGAACCTTTTTTTTTATAATAATCTGTTTCCATCCTGATCATCAGATTCACATTAAAAGCTCAGTGAATGGAAGGAAGATCTGGAAACTGAAATCTGGGCAGAGGACTGAGAATCGGCACAAGCTGACTCCACCTACATCTAAACTCTGGGCTTCCAAAGGGTTTAAAGAGATTCAAGATTATTATATTTTATTATATCTACAGCTCAAACACTTTGTAGTGACATGTGAGACTAATCTGCTAGTCCCAAAGTTAGAGGAGCTTAATCCCTTACTGAATTTCGAACTGAACGTTAATGAGAGAAGTTGTTTTTAAATTGTTTGCTGTGTTTTCCGGAGTGAACCTTTCCTTTCTCTTTCTGCAGACTTATACGTACCTGATGCGGTCTCCTCAGGCGGCGTCGCGGAAGGCGTGGCCTCTGTTGGCTCTGCAGCTTGCTGATTGGCTGTTTCTGCCGCAGGCTCGATGGTTTCTTCGGTTTTTAAAACTTGAAATTCAGAGGATAAAAAGAGGAATGACCACAGTAAGATTAAAACGTTTTACTCAGCTCAGACGGTAAAACCTCGATGGTGCAGTTTCTGACTCATCTCGTCTACACGGACATTAATATGATATCTTATAGGTGACGCGGAAACACTTATAAACAGTGATTATATTCTGAAGTCCAACTTCCTCCTTTCAAACTTATAAGGATGCTGCTGACAGTCATATCGAAACTGGAAGTGACATCGACCTGTCGCCTCTGACTTTGGTTCATTCAAAAATAAGAAACTTTGTCCCTACAGCACCTTTTCCCTGTTTCAGTTACAGGAAACCTTTGCCACCTCAAACCAATGTTTAAGCTCCTGGTTGGATTATATTTATTTTACATTTATCCATTCAGCTTTTTCATGCATTTTTTTGACCTTATTGAGCTATTTTGTTGTGTCATATTATAATTTCTTTATTCACCTTCCACCACAGCAAAACCAGACTGTGATTTTTAAGATTTTTTTTTCTAGGTGATTTGATTCACTCAAGTTTCAAATACACTCTTGTTGATCACATGCCCAAAAATAACAGGAAAATGCACAGAGTGTTGTAGAGTCAGGCAACACAGGTCCGAATGTCCCTCACCAAAGGTCCATTCAGAGCAGGAAAATTCCCGGAAGCAGATCCATTAAACTCATTTACTGTTTTTAAAGGTGCTTATTGTAAATTCATGATCTTCCCAAATTAACCAAACTATAAACAGCTACAGCCAAAAACATGCATGTATTATGTCAATGAGTTATCTACTGAAGTTGAACTAGTGCCAGGCTACACTTGCATGTTATACCAGTTTGTACCACAACATGGCGCAACAAGTCAAGGTAACCCTATTTTATAAGTTAAATGAATGTGTTTTTTTAAGGGAAAATAAGAGTTTGTTGATGTTTTCTGACTTTTATTTAGATAAATTTAACGTGGAAACATTTTTTATTCTCACAGATTGATAAAAATTGTGGAGAAACAGCAGAAAAAGTTTGAGAAGCAGCAGTTTGCACACCAAGCAGCAGGCATCTGTTTCTTCTGTCGCCGTCTAATCCGTACGGAAACTCAATTTATTTCTACGCATGCATAAAAACAGCTTCATCCTGTTTGTGCCTTTCACAATAAAAGCATTTCCCTGAACATAAAATGGTTTACAGAAGTGCATTGAAGCACAGATTCTAGGATTAACATGATTTCATTTTTGATTTTTATTGGATATGAAATGGAAGATTTGTTTTTTTTACTGTTCTGGTTCAGAATGTCATATATGGCACAAATTAAAAAGTAAATTAAAATTTTCCTTATCAAATAAACTGTTTTGATAAAGTGTCTATGAAGCTGATTTCCTGATACATGAATAAAAATGTTAATTTAAAAAAATCTGCATTGGTTGCATAAAGTACCTGTAAAAAAGGCACATATTTATTAATTAAATAGTGTAAAAAAATAATATAGTGTACATGTTTAAAGATATATCCCAACTAACATCATAAAGTGTGGCTTTAATTCAAGACCTCTTTTATAAATTTCTGGACCCAAAAACCAAAATGAGAGTGCAAGAGCAATAGTTAGATTAAAGAAGATCTCTTTCTAGAAACAAGCACCAATATAAAGCTTATATTTCTATATAACACTGATATCAATGTGAATGTAATATACAGGTGTCAGGTAACGGTTTTTAATCAAACACCAGCAAGAAAATGACCTCTTTTAACCTGTTGTCGAGACAGGAAGCACGCACAGAACAAAGGTTTCCAATACGGATTGCTGAGTCTGACACCGGCAGACTGGTTGTACTGGGCAGCTCCCAGTGGGAAAGAGACGCAGGGTGGAGCTGATATAGAGCTTCAGTGCGACTGAAGGCTCAGGCTTTGTTGGCAGGACACGGAGACGCCCTCGGGTCTGAACTCACAGGTGGGAACGAGGTCAAATACCCATCAGGTGGTTTTCTCAGGTGTCAGGTCAGCATCAGCAGACTCAGAGGACTATCACAGCATGTGTGTGTGTGAGGGTGTAAACTTACCTGTTTGCTCCTCAGGTGTGTCTCCTACGTGCCTCTTTGCTTCTTTCAGTCCTGTTCAGTGTTCAGAAAGTTCAAAATATAAATGCTTCACACTTCTGAAGTGTTTTACAGACCGCACAAAGTCATTTACGTCTTTTTATTTGACAATTAAACTGAAATACGAGCTCTGAAATTTAAACCAAGCTCTAATAAAACAGCACCTTTCCTTTAAGGTTGGATTTATTTGGTCATTTCTGCTGCTGTGATAAATGTTAAATAACTTTACAAATCTACTTTAAAGACTCATTTAGTCTCTAAGCAGCTGCAGCTTTAAAAATCTCTGATTTAATCCCAACATTAATGGGCTACTGCTGTGAAAGAGTAGACATGTATACCTTGGAAATTTAGGAAAAATGGTTCTCATCTTTTTAAAAGTCACATACATTAAAAACAACACATGTATTGCCAGTAAAGAGCTCAAAGAGGAATCTTTTTCACCCATCCTCAGCCACTTTTTTAATCAACAAGATGGGAATTAATATGGAAACAACAGGAAAAGTAAACTGTAATATGAAAGCTATACTTGATTTGGTTTACAGTCAAGTGTGACAGTGCCTTCAAAAAACAAAAAGGTTTTGTTTTTAAGAAGTTTAACCAACCGGCAGCAAGGCGCTCAGGAGCGACAGCAGCCTGATAATCTTCCTGTGGAAGGAAATCAGAGCTGATAGGATCAGAGCAGCGAGCAAACGGCGAGCAGAGGAGGAAGCAGTGGTGGCTGGAGATAGGACTGAGCGGACGAAGAGGGATTCAGTCCTCGTTATTAATTCTCAACAGACTTTTTTCTTCCTGCGATCACACGTCTGGAGATGTTTGCATGTAATTTGATTGTGGAAAAAAAAAACCCCTCGGCACTAAGCAGGGACCTCCAGGGTCTGCTAAGCTTCACCTCAGCTGATTGGAGTCCCTGAACTGGACCTCTGGACCGTGTTTGTGCTGTTGGAGCCTTTTGGAGCATTTTTAATGCAAATATCTGACCAATAATATGGCTGCTGTGAGGTTCATGGTACTAACAGACCATCCAAGAAGTCTGAGCTCCAGTTTTGGGGAGTGTGAAATAATTAGCAGGTATCTGTGTCTGTGTGACGCTCCCATACAGTCTATGGATGCAGCTTGATAACCAGACTCCACCCTCTCATCCAAACATGGTCACTTCCAGCTCCAAAAAAACCCCCATGGTGGCAAACGCAGCGTGAATACTGAGGCCTCAAAAAGCAGAAACCAAAACCTTCTGTACGGGGATTGAACCCGTGACCTTGGCATTATTAGCACCACGCTCTAACCAGCTGAGCTAACCGGCCACAAAATTAGACAGCTAACAACACAGCTAAGAGGCTCTAACCAGCTAAAGGAGACAGGAAATGAAGTGCTGAAGCACCTTTCCTTCTCACTGAGAGGACGTGACCAGGTTTTAATTGGCTCGATCTCAGTGGGGGCCAAAAAAAGGATGTGAAAATTATCATTAAGAAAACTGCAAGTCCAGCGTGGTTCTTCTTGGAACAATCATAAATCCACTGGGTTTCTGAAAGTGCTCATAGAGACACAATGAGAGAGCTCTATGAAGGAGTAAAAGCTACTCACTTTGGCCGTACAGGGTTCAAACCCATGAACTTGGTATTGTTAGCATCAGTTTTGCATCTGTTTGTCCAGCTTTGCACATCCATTTGTTTGTTGTGCTGGAAGAAGCCATATTTTGAGAGGAGCATGGCACGGGTTGATTTGCAAGATGCATCCATGGGTAGAACACATGTGATGACAGCTAAGAGTCTTTGTGAAGGCATAAAATCTGCTTTGTTTGGCCTGTACGGGAGTCGAACCCGTGACCTTGGCATTATTAGAACCACGCTCTAACCAGCTGCTGAAGAATTAGAACTTATTCCTACATGTATGGGTACGGCTACATTGTGCTCACAGTGAAACAAGTCAGTGACTGACTGTTTCTTCTCTTTATTGCTAAACAAGACAAAAAAGGTTGAATAAATTATTATATAACCAAATTTTCAATAGTTTAATTTGGTTTAAAACTGCCATTAAATATTTACACAAAGAAGAAACAGAACTAATGAAACAAAGAATAAAAATACATATTTTTTATATTCTCAAATACTGAAAATGAACTCATGTAGCTTTTTCATTTCTATTGAACCATGAGAAAGAAATTCATCTTAATGTGATGAGCAGGATTTATTCAGCAAAGGTTTTCTCACATTTTGGAGGAAAAGCAAAATAATTTCAGAGGCAGTGAAAGTTTCTTTACTCAGCTCATGACACAACAGTCAGTTATTATAGGTCGTTTAAAAAGCTGCTGTCCTTGAACTCAGCATCCTTCACCACTTATATTCACTACATGACTGACTTAACTAAAGCTCAAAACTTAAAAATCAAACCTCTTATACTGGCTCTCATCCTTTGTACAAGGAACATGAGAAGAAACACCAAACACATCATCATCATCATCACGTAGGGACATTCTCGTGAAAATGAGAAAAGAGAAGACACGAAAATAAAGCACATAAAACTGGTGTCGGTGGCAGAGCAGGTTCTATCTTTGTGCTGTATGAGAACCAGCCAACATTTCAACAGGTCTGTTGCATTAAAAAAACAGCAGTAACTTACAAGGGAAAGAATCCATGGTCTGCATCTGCCAATTAACAGTGAATTAATGTGGTCGACCCTCCCAAAAACCCATCACTTATGAGTGGTTTGGGATGGGGGACAGTCATATTTTTTTAGTATTTTTGCTTGAAATGCTAATTTCTAGTTCACCACAGTTCCAGCTGTGTGGAGGCTGAATTATTTACTCTTTTTCAAAGTTAAGATGAAAGTAATGGGAGTCTGGTTTGAACGAAGGTGTAATGTCCTGTAACTTTGTGAATGAGTAACAGAAGCAGAACACATGGGAGGGACAGCTTTTTAAACCTTTTTTTGGGGGGAAGATTAAAGTTTTTTCTTTTTTGTTTGTTTTATAAAACTCAGATTGTCCCAGTTTCCACCAAAATTAAAGTTATGGATCTCATCTCATTAATTTATTGAAGTGACTCAAAATAACTGCCTGGATGGGTTGCAAAGATGGTTGCAAAGTGGCAAGACTTTTGTACAGCATCATTACATCTCTGTTGGGTGGTTACAGGAGTTACAAACCACACCCAGCAGCTTTTCAAAATGCTGATAAATTCATCTTTCCTAAATATGGGCAGTAAAGCCAACCAATCAGAGCCCTGACCATTTGTGAGGTCATCACTTTGTTCCATGAGGTATTTTCTTCTTCTCTTCTAAGATGCTCTTCTCTCTCCTGACCGCTGTCACGCTCACTCTCTCAGTTATCTCGCCTCTTGCCTGCGAAGCGTTCAGCTTCCTCTCCGGAAGCACTCGTCTCTTCACGCTGTTTCCTTCTCTCTCCGCTCTCTCCTTCGCCAGCCGCTCCGCCTCCATCTTCTGCTTATGCTCTAGCTTCACCTTCACCAGCCTCTCCAGTCTTTCCCGCTCTATTCTCTCCCTCTCTTTTCTCGCCACCGTTTCTTTTTCTACTCTTTCGCTCTCTGATCTCTCCTTGTCCTGTGCGATTCTCGCCCTCTCCCTGGCTAAGCGCTCTATCCTTTCCTTCTCCATCTTTTCCCTGGGGAGGCTCTCTCTTTCCTTAGTGATTCGTCCCCTTTCCAATCTTTCCTTCTCTGCTTTCTCCTTGGCTATCCTTTCTTTCTCGAGTCTCTCCCTTTCTTTGGCAAGCCGTTCCTTCTCCAATCTTTCCTTCTCTGCTTTCTCCTTGGCGATCCTTTCTTTCTCGAGTCTCTCCCTTTCTAATCTTTCCTTCTCTGCTTTCTCCTTGGCGATCCTTTCTTTCTCGAGTCTCTCCCTTTCTTTGGCGATCCGTTCCTTCTCCAATCTTTCCTTCTCTGCCTTCTCCTTGGCGATCCTTTCTTTCTCGAGTCTCTCCCTTTCTTTGGCGATCCGTTCCTTCTCCAATCTTTCCTTCTCTGCCTTCTCCTTGGCGATCCTTTCTTTCTCGAGTCTCTCCCTTTCTAATCTTTCCTTCTCTGCTTTCTCCTTGGCGATCCTTTCTTTCTCGAGTCTCTCCCTTTCTAATCTTTCCTTCTCTGCTTTCTCCTTGGCGATCCTTTCTTTCTCGAGTCTCTCCCTTTCTTTGGCAATCCGTTCTCTTTCTAATCTTTCCTTCTCTGCTTTCTCCTTGGCGATCCTTTCTTTCTCGAGTCTCTCCCTTTCTTTGGCAATCCGTTCTCTTTCTAATCTTTCCTTCTCTGCTTTCTCCTTGGCGATCCTTTCTTTCTCGAGTCTCTCCCTTTCTAATCTTTCCTTCTCTGCTTTCTCCTTGGCGATCCTTTCTTTCTCGAGTCTCTCCCTTTCTTTGGCAATCCGTTCTCTTTCTAATCTTTCCTTCTCTTTCTCCTTGGCGATCCTTTCTTTCTCGAGTCTCTCCCTTTCTAATCTTTCCTTCTCTGCTTTCTCTCGCTCTGTTCTCTCTCTTTCTTTTGCAATGTGTTCCCTCTCTATCCTTTCTTTTTCAGCACTCTCTCTTTCCAGTCTCCCTTTCTCCTGTTTTTCCCTCTCTGCCCTCTCTTGCTCGAGTCTTTCCTTTTCTTTAGCAAGTCTCTCCATCACAAGTCTTTCTTTTTCTGCCCTCTCTCGAGCCAACCTCTCTTTCTCAGCTTTCTCCCTGGCTTCCTTTTCCATCATCTCCTTCTCCTCCTTCTCAATCTTTTCCTTTTCTATTCTCTCCTTCTCCTGTCTTTCCTTTTCCAACCTCTCTGTCTCCTTCCTCCTCTCTTCCCTTTCCCTGTCCTCTTTCAGTTGCTCCTGGGCCACCTCCAGCTCCTTCATCTTCAGCACCCAGACCGCCTCCCTCTCTTCCTCCTCTTGGGCGAGAAAAGACCTGATCTCAGCCACTGCAATGCGAGCGATCCTCTTGGCCTCCATCTTCTCGTGGATCATCCTCAACTCATCCCTCAGGGCCGAGTGTAGCACGGTGCCTCGGATGGTGCGGTCTGAGGTTTGAGGTGAAAGGTCATAAGATTATTGTCTGCATGCTCGCCACTACGACTCGTTAAAGTCCTGGCACACGGCAACCAAGAAAATGTTACAGATGCAGGGGAAGGGAGATGCAAGTCCACTGTTAGGGTCAGTTTAGAAGCCACAAAAAAAAGGATCTCTTGTACGTCTTGACAGTTTTAAGACTTAGGATTATATCTCTTTTATAAAAGATCCACATAATTCAATTTATTAGAATCAAGGATTAAATTGAATTATGAAGAACAGGTTATCGTGCATGAGGCAAGATTCTGGGACTCGGCTCATGAAAATCAAAACCTTACCCGATTTAAATTTGGCCAATCTCACCTTCATGGTTGACTCCTTTTGCGCCTCTGGACAGCTTCCACTGTTGCTGCTATTTCCTGTTCTGACAACTTATGCTTCCTTCACTGTCTCAAAACAGCAAAATCTTCAACTTGAGTTTCATGTCGTGGAAGAGGACAAATTCACGGGGAGGCCATTCTGGTGAGGTGTGGCCAGACTGCATCCCCAGCTAGTGCTGCATGGCTGGGTAACATCTTAGAGCACATAATAAAAGACGAGTTGACTAGTCCCACACATGCCTAGTTGACTAGGACTAGGTTGACTCAGGACTTTACAGTAAAGTCTGTCTGTACAGTCTTTCTCTGGGAGATGAATTTCACAGTGCACAACTTGAACAACTGAATAAAAAGTCTTGCTCTTGATCTGATGCACTGCCTTTGGGTTTGGACACTGTAGGCTCTTCAACTGAGAACAGCTGTTTGGTCTCTTTGTTGTAGCCGGAGACCCAGCAATCATCACCAGTTTTGATCTTCGACTGAAATTTGGGTCAGTTTGAAGCAGCAGTTTGGTATCTGATCTGCACAAGTTTGAGGTTTGCGGTGAAATCAGACAGGAAAGCACAAGTAGGCAGAACGCAGGGAGAAATCTAAAAATAGCAGCAGTGTTGGAAACAGTCCAGAGGTGCACAAGATGATGACCTTGAAACCGATATCGGCCAAATTTTAATGACTAAAGGGGCGTCCACAAAGGGAACACCTGATGGTCGGTCCCCAGTGGACGTTCAAGGCTCCGGTTGCCTAGATAACTCGCTAATATATTTACCATCCTAGCATGTGTTAATTAATGATACCTTTCATTGTTATTGGTAGTTGCTTCAATCGCTCACCTCGAAGTTGTGGATGCCCCTTAAATTTTCAGTGTTTTATGGCACTTTTTCCCCCACTAAAAATCACACTTTCTACACAGTTTTTATATATAAAATTAAACCAGTCACAGGCACTCTGGACATGCAGTCGGCAGGTTTTAGTACCTCGAGTCGTGTTCTTCCTATCAGCAGCCTCTCCTGTAATTTCTACTAATAATACACAGAGAGAAAAACAGCCCGTCACACACAGTAGTACCAAAAAGTACCAAAAATTCAGGTACAAACCCACACAGAGGGATCGCTACCTTCTGGGAGTTTAACCTCTGGATCAGTGGCCTTTAATGTCTCATCTTCTAGTAGGACAAACACATCATAGAGTTTCATAGTGAGGTCTGCATGCCGATAACAAAAGTCAAACTAGCACAGCAAGCAGCACATACAACAGAAACTAAACAGTAAAAGAAAACTGAGAACATTTCAGGCCGTCCTGAAAGTATTTTGACACTGAGAGTGACTTCTGGGACAGCGAGTCTCTCTTTTGACTGTAGTTATCCAGACTGAAATACATTAAATGAACATTTTTGAGGACTCCTTCATGCCTTCATTAGAAAAATTGTCACACACAGATGACCATAGTTGGGGGTGAATCCACAACATTGACTGTTTATCTCAAGTAAAACCAGTAAAAATTTACTGAAACCCATAATTAATGGCATCAGTACATTTTAGAATATCTGTCATAGATAACGCAACACAATTAGAGCCACTAAAAGTCATAAATGACCTCACTTGGTCACAAAAAGGCTCAATTAGTCACTCAGCATCACATGGAGTCATGCAGGGGCACAGATACCTTTACTTTTTCCTCTCTTCTTCACCTCTTTCTTGTCCTCTACAGGGTTTAAAAAGCAGACAGACCTGTCAGGTAAGCATTCGGCCGGGTGTGACCTCACACAAACACAAACACACAGTCTTGGTTCACTACCTTTCCTCAGCCTGTCTCTCCTTAGAGCATGGCCTTTTAACTTCTTATCATCTGAACCGACACAGAGAATAAAAAGGGCAAGGTAAACACAATCAGCTGTGACCACAAATAACAGAATTAATTATGCAGGTTTTTAATGCACTGAGGAAGTTTGGTTGAGCCTGAAGAGGAAACAGACCTAAAAGATTGTTAAACCAGTACTGTTAATTGGGCTTTCATTTACTCATGCATAAAAGGCATTTATTAATCTGAAATGATCATTTCCTGTTTCCATTACCTGTTAAATTAGATAACAAAGACCCATTGCATTTATTACTGGACACATCATGCTTATGGTTCACCCCCTAAAAGCAAATTATGACCCAGGGGAAAACACTCTTATGCTTTCTTTACAACAACATGTTGTACCAAAGTTCAAATGCTGTGTAGTGGAGGGGTCGGGGAACCGAGCTTTTTCCAGATGAACCATCTGACCAATCACAAACATAGACAGGTCTACTGGCTACAGAGCGACCGACTTTACAAAGAAAGATAAAACTATAACATTAGAAGAATATGAAGAGGTCAAACACAGACTGAAAGCAGCAGAGTGTGAGTGTAGAGGATGCATATTAATAAAGTTTATTTAAAGCCAGGAAGGACTGTGTAAGTTAACAGACTTATTATTATCACAGCTCTCATTATGACACGGTTACAGTTTGTATTACATTAAATGAATGTGATGCTGAGATATTTTCTCTTGGTGTCTTAAGCCTGTACAGGGTTTTAAAAGCAGACCTATTCCTTCAGCTGCAACATGGTGATGTTAAACTGGGAGCAAGTAAAGAAAGAAGTCAACACATACAAGTCATAAGTGCTCTATTTTAAGATATTATATTGAACTTATAGAACATTGTTTTAAACTGAAGAAGTTTAAAGTTGCTCCTATGAAGCAGCTCATCAGGGAAAGATAAAGACTAGACTTTCTCTAAAAACCTTAGACCCTCGTACTATCCATGCTCTGAGGGATCACAGCACTATTTTCAGCATTTCATACCAGCTGATCTCTTATCTCGAATATAACGTGCTCTGAAGCAGGTTAGGTCTAAAGCACAAGTTACCACAAACAGTGAACCTTCTTTATCACCCTGAAAACTTCTAAGTGACCTCACAAAAGTCTGCATTGAATCTATGTCACTGGTATGTAATGACCACAAACTCTTCTGAGGCCTTGACCCACGCTGTAACCTGACATGGACTTCCCTAGACTGCATCGACGCAGCCATAACGACTGCGATTGGCTGCATTTCTGGCTACTACTTCTTCTGCTGCCATTTTTGGGAAGAGAATGGTAGAAGAGAGAAACTCCACTGCCAGCTAGTGTGTCAGCTGCTAAACTGCAAAGCAACACCACGCACAGGTATAAATGCTGGCAATGTAGTCAGCCACTTGCACAGGATACGTCCACTCTACAAACAGTCAATGCAGAAGCACACATCACGAATAAGCCACAAATTCTGCTTCAAAGTAGTGGTTTCTCATCAGTTTTAGCAGCATCGCTGTAAAGTTCATGTTCAAAAGTCAGCTGACGGGACAAAACTTACCCGACTGCAACCACGTGACGAATGCTCACGTCAAACTTCTGCTTTTTGTTGCAGAAACTTAGCTAAACATTGTGCAGATTTAAATCCCACAAATCAAGCTTACTGGAAGAAAAATAATCAACAACTTATGGGCTCTAATACATTACATTTAACAGCAATGCAAATTTATTTACAAAAAAACAATAATAAAATCACCACATTACAATAAAATAAGGCAAACACATTTATACTGCGTATAAAAATGAGCAAAATAAAGATAAAGATAATAAATGCCCTCCGTGACCGTCAGCAAATATTCTTGAATTTACATTTATATAAAACTGACCTGTGACAGCAGATATTTTAGGATAACTGCAGCTGATTTTCCTTTACACAACTTTGTAAAGCTCATACAGAGGACCAAATATTTTAACATTAAAAACAAATTAAATGATTAATTAAGTAAATATTTTATTGTTAAATGCATCACAAATAACACAAAAATAAACATAGGCATTTATAATTTCAGAAAATGTGACATTTATTTACTTTCCTTTTAATTAATTCAGTTTGTTCATTTTTATTTCTCTATTATTTTCCTTTCCCTTTGAGTGGATGTAAATGATGTCTTGTGTGGGCTGCTATTGTGGTAAACTGCAGGATTTTATGCATTTGTATATTTTAAATTATTCATTGTGTTGCTTACTTTGTTATTCTGGCAGGTTCGGCCCTCCATACGGTGCAGCTACAATACTAAAGTATTAGTTTTGCATTGTTTTTTTTGTTGTTGTTTGAGTTGAAAAACGACCTAAACGTTTAAATTTGTTTCACCTTTAACTATTTATATTGTCACGCAACATCACAGCAGGTAAGTCAGTTACTTCTTCTGGCTGTATAAAAGTTTTATAACGAATGAGGCCGGAGGTGACAGCAAAACAGAAACTGTGGCCAACAGCTGGGTGAAATGAAGCTTTTTTAAGTGAACTTTATTTATCTTCCCTAAAAAGTGGTTTCTCTCATAGTTTTTCCCCGGTCGTCCCACCCCTAAGACCTGCCGCACAGTTTGAGAACCTTTGACCTCGCAGGATATTTTTTATTTGATGGAGAGAATCTGTGTTAATGTCAAACAAACTAATCAGTCCCACAGAATAACCGTCATCTGGAATCACTTCGCCCTTCAGTTCTTCCTGTTTGTGGTGTTTCTGATTTATTTTAATAAAAACTCTCAGACCAGTCTGACCAGTCTGGCCTCCTCCAGTCGTACTGGGCTACAGTACATCCCAGTCTGGTACACACTGGTCAGGACCAAGCAGCCTCCCTATTGGCTGTGTCTCTGCTTCCTGTCCTCCTACTGGTTCTGGAGGTCCAGTATGACCCCTTTAACCTCCCCGTCATCCGAGGAAGTGGTCTCGCCCTCCTCCACCTTCTCCTCCTTCATCATCTCAGACGCCGCCGCCTCCACCTCCTCACCTGGCTCTAAGGGCGAGGACACTACGTCATAAAGGAAGGTGAAGAAGCCATAGATCCAATCAGAACCCTCCTCAGCTAAAATATTAAGAACCTCCTCGAGCGACTCGGCATTCGCACTACTGCTGCCATCTTTGGTCAGGCCTGACGGAAGAGAGAGGAAGAGGAGAAAAAAGAAACGGTGGAAGAGAAAGAAAAGGAAGGAGGAGGTGCAAAGGGGATCAAAGGAGGAAATTATAAAGAAAAAAGTGGATATGATGAGGAGGAAGGGAGAGATGGAGGCAGGATGAACGGGGGGAGTAAACTGGAACAGAAAAGTACGGTAAAAAAATAAAATAAATAAATAAAATAAAGGATGATGATACGGGACAAGAGAAAGATAGTGAGTTAAAGATGAATTAAAGACATTTAATAAAGATTTTACTTCCTGTCTCAGTCGCGTCAGGTGATCTCTGACACGCTGTCCGCTCGTTACAAAGGAACAGGGGCGGCCATGTTGCTGCTAAGTCTACTTAAAACCCTTCATCTATAACACAATTTTCCTATTAAGACTTCATACTGCCAGCTGATGTTAACAACACAAAGTTATTATTTACAGGAAGTTCCAATGCTTCCTATCAAAATAAAGGGTATTCCTTATTTCCTGTCCAATGATGGATGTTCATATTAAATAAAGTTTCATATAATGAGGTCAGCGGATTGATCTAAACACTCAGTTTCACACAGTTTTTTCTACTCTTAGATCTGTGTGACATCATAGAAAGGGGGTTATACCCAATATGGTCTGACACAAGCCCCACCCATATGGCTTAAAGGGGGAGGAGCTATTATGGCTTGGTTCAGGCAGGGGATGAACTGACGTGGCTGCACCAAAGCCCAGTATAAGATAAAGAAGGATTATTTTGAACTGTTTATCATGCAAAGCTGCCCTGGTAGAGTCCGAGAACACCTCCACCGTCTGTCTGCGCTCTTGGCCACTGCGTTCAGTTTACTGACAATAGAAACGTAAAAAAATACGAGCAAATAAAAGCTTTCAGTTTCAGAAACACAGATGCAAATTTATATAGAAACAAAAATAAGATAACCATGAAGTAAAAGACAAAGCAGGAAAACTCCTCTTTGAGATTTCTAAATAGAAAGTTTGAACTGAAAAGTACTGATTTTGTTGAAGGTAAGCAGTGAAAGATCTTGAGAAAGTCAAAGAAAACTGTCCCAAAATAAGTTTAAAAGCCTGTAAACAGAAAGTGACGCCTGCAGCTACTGATCGATCTTTACCTGAAGATCAGAGGTGGGTTGTGCTGGTCAGGCTGTGGTAGCTTTAAACCCTCTTTTGCAAACAAGAGACAGCTGCATACAAGAAAGCCGTCCTAGCAGTATTTGTCCTTAGCCGTAAATGTCCATGATACTCTCTCTGCAACTGTTTGTAAAGTATGCCAAGTCAAGGTGGTGTGAAAACAACCCCAAACTTAGTATTAAAACTGTAGAACCAATGAAATAAAGTGCTGTTTCTGAGACCTCAATACATTCAATTTAAGCAGAAATGATGGAGCATAGTCTGGCTTTTCTAAAGTACTAGTTAGGTATGCAACTATCCAACAGTGCAGTAATCCCTACAGCACAGTAACTGAAGTGGATTTCTTTGGACTGTGTAGTGCTGCTCAGACAAAAGCAGGAAGCTACAGACGTGACTTTGATCAGTGATTTTTCACTATTTACTGTGCAGGATTTCGGCCACTCGACAGCAAGCATCATCTACCCATCCATTTTCTACTTCTTATCTGGGTCCAGGTTGTAGGAGCAGCAGCTAAGCAGAGATGCCTGGACCTCCCTCTCCTTGACCTCCTCTTCCAGCTCTTCTGGGGAACACTGAGACGCTCCCAAGGCGGCTGAGAGTCATAATGTCTCCGGAGTGCCCTGGGGTCTCCTCCCAGTAGGACATGCCTGAACCACCTCACCTTGGAAGAGTCTAGGAGTAGCAGCTCTACTCTGAATGACCCTATCCCTTAGAGAAAGGGTGGGGAACCTCTGTGAATCGCCACCTTTTTGTGGTGGAGGGATTTGCGCACCCCTGTGATCTCAGGAGGTATGTTTGCCACTGGGCTAGGCTAAGAGCCAGAACATAGTTACTCTGCATGAGAAAGAGTTAGAAGGGTCCCACCCTGGAGCCAGGCCCAGGGGGACTCAAAAGCAAGCACCTGGTGGCTGAGCCTCAGCCAATAGCCCATAGAGCTAAATGGACTCACCAGTGGGCCTATCACCCACAGGAGGGTCAGAAAAGGCTTGGTGCCATGTGGAGCATCTTCATATGTATTTATAATGTGTATATAATATTTTAGTTTTTAATTTTAATAGAAGAGAAATGGCTATGGGTTCTGTGGATAAAGTAAAGATCACGTGTTGATGTAAAGCTTAAAGTTATGATTCTACACCTAGCAGAACTATGAAAAAGCACAAAAAGGGCAAATCTTACAACCTCCAGATGTTCAGCTGATGTTTATCCACTAATTACTTGAAGAAAGTTAACTGTGATATGCTCCTCTCTTGATGGAATAGCCTACGTCACTTTCTCTTCATGCTGGAGGTGGAAACCATACTGACTGTCTCACCTTTTCCCATTTCTAAATCAAACAAACATCAACATCCACAGCACATGCTACTGCAAAGCTGCTAATGGACTACAGATTATTCTATTAGGTTACTGCCCCCTGTGTGATGGCCCAAAACAGGCCCTAAACTGGAGCTCATTTTCATTTAGTTCCACTGTCGTCGTCTTTGTATTTGCACATTTCCCCTGTTTTACAGCAGCATCTAATCTCAGCTGTTTTTCCTCTATTTATGTTGTTCATCACTAGCAAACAGCACTGAGGTGCATTACTGTCCTTCCATTGTAGCAGGCACCAGTAAAAACAAGGTAAAAACCATGTTTTAAATATATTAATGCCACAGTGTTATGAGAAGGATTAGATCACGAGTCAACAGCCGAACATTTAATATCATACACTGTACTCATGTCCCACACTGAGAATGAAGAACAACACCTTTATCTCTGAGCATCTCCTCAGTGTTTGTAGTCACGCTGCTGATTCTGAGCTCGGTGGCTCCATGTGACGCTTCAGCTGGTTTAAAGCACAGTTTAGTGTTTGACTGGTTAATCTCTGAATCCGAGGCACTGTCACACATCTGTAAACCACATCAATCAGGCAGAACAACAGGCAGCAAACAGGAAAATTAAAGCAGACTTGCCGAGCAGAACTTTGGCGTCTTCCACGTCAAAGTCTCCGTCTCCGTCTGTGTCGTAGGCCGTCAGTTTACCTGGAGGAGGAGGAGAGGCAGTCAGTCAAACACATTCTTCACAATATGAAAAACCCTGTTCATTTCTTTATGAGGCAGGTGTTAGCTGAATGGTCATCATGAAGTTTTGTTTACGTTAGTTTATGTGTGTGCAACTATCAGAAAATAGTGCCGGCTGCCAGTGCTACCCCTCAGCCTCCTGGTAGTTGCCTCTATGGTATCAATTTAAAAATCCTAGGTGACGTCTTTCTTGAGTTCTCTTGTTCACAACATTTTAAGAAAACTTGACCTTTGACCTTGATCTTGAGGTGACTTGAACTCGTCTGAGATTTTTAGTAGATGCACCTATGGTATCAATTAGAAAATCTTATGTCGCCTCATTCTCAAGTTATTGTGTTCACAAAGTTGGGTGTCCACGCCGCCCCCCGCCGGGCAGGGTCACGATAAAACCCCAATCAGCCTTTCAGGCTGAGGGGGAAAAAACCCCCCAAAAAACTCATGACGTTCCCATCACAATGAATCCAACATCCCTTTAAGACCAGGTGTGATGTTTGATATCTTCTTCTTTTACAGCGTGAGGTGTGATGTAAGCGTGCCACATGCTGTTTTCGTTAAAATAACCACTGTACGCTGCTTCAGCGCTGCCCTCGCTCAGGTCATCAGGCGCTATCCGAAGCTCAACTTTAAAAGAGCACTGAAAAAAGTTGCATGCTCTTCTGAAGGGAGAAGGACACCAAATGTCTTAAAGAGACATCTGAGCATGTTACTGGCTAGCCTCAAGATTTAATAGTTATTACTACACCACCATCATCATATCTACATTAGCTCGGTTTTGTATTTTGGACCAAAAATAAAGCAGGACGTCAGTGACGTAGCAGCTCATCCGGCTCACAATTCATCATAATTCACAGGTTGACACATATGACCTTGACCATGATCTTGAGCACAATTTGTGGTCAGGTCTTTGAGGAGAAGTGATTCTTGTGAACTGCGGATGGATTAAACTCTTTAGTCCTTCGGGGTTAGGGTTAGAACTAATAAATAAATAAAAACCAAACAATCAGCCAGTAAATCCCACAAAGGGTTCATGCATAAATTAGACACATGACCTTGATTATTTTTTAACACAATACCTGAAAAATACAGGGCAACGCAATTCAATTAAGGCGAACTACACAGTGTCATATACAGTCCTAAAAAGTTTAATCCAGAGCCACTTCATTCTGTTCAGTCTGTAAGGGAAATACTCCAATCCAGGGTTTCCTCATTACCAGTTCAGTCCACACAATTAAAAAGAAAGCAATAGTTCTGTTCAGTCCACACAGAGTAACTAAAACATGAAAACTAATACAAAAATACAAAATACTCCATTGTTACTGCAGTCCTGGACTTTAGAGGAGCTGTCAGTCTACAGAGACATGTTTTTGGCTGGCGGTTACTTCAGCAGGCTTACAAGGCCCCGTCATAAATTTGCTAAAAATGCACAATTATTTTGCGTAAAATGCCTTAAGTTGTGCGGCTCAACATGAAGGAAATCATGGGCATGGACATTTCTGATGCAACCACATACTTGTACACTGCCTCCATCTGGCAACAGACGCTCTCTGCAGGTAGACAGGCTGCCAGTAGCTCCCTATGGTCTGCCAGTGGAGAAACATGTTGAGCCAATTAGGAGTCTATGTGAAAACTGTCCTCTGCCCTGACCTGTAAACACTTTCCTGATTCAACTCAATTCAATTTTATTTATATAGCGCCAAATCACAACAAAAGTCGCCTCAAGGCGCTTTATATTGTAGGGTAAAGACCCTACAATAATACAGAGAAACCCCAACAATCAAACGACCCCCTATGAGCAAGCACTTGGCAACAGTGGGAAGGAAAAACTCCCTTTTAACAGGAAGAAACCTCCGGCGGAACCAGGCTCAGGGAGGGGCAGCCATCCGCCACGATCGGTTGGGGGTGAGGGGAGAAAGACATGCTGTGGAGGAGAGCCAGAGATTAATAATAGCTCATTAAATGCAGAGAGGTGTAAAAACACGGTGAGAGAAAGAGAAACACTCAGTGCATCATGGGAAACCCCCAGCAGCC
>VUQS01029522.1:0-18707 GCA_015108495.1 Heterochromis multidens | reverse complement strand
GAAACACTTGAGCTTGTCTGTCGGCACTTGAGCCAGAAATAGGCCTGATGAACACCAATGCATAAGATAAGGGCCTCTTTTCCATTGAGCCCCAGACTGAAAATCACTCTGACCACACTGACTCAAAAATTACTAATTTTCTCCCCCTGAATTAACCAGTGGAGAGCTGATTTGGGGAATTAGTGCAATGGGTGAAGGAGCATTACATTTATTCTACACTGTAAAGGCAGCTATATGGGGTGGGGTGGGGGGTTATAACTCACCCATTCATTTTAGTAAGGATTAAAGTTTGCATTATAAGGATGGCTGTAGCTGGTTTCTGACTACTAAGCTTCTCTGTCACTAATTGGAGTCACTGAACTGGACCTCTTGACTGTGTTTGTGCTGTTGGTGCTTTTTGGTGCATTTTTATTGAAATTATCAGACAAAAAGTAAGGCCTGCTGTGTTGTACAGCCTGTCCAAGAAGTCTATGCTCTGGTTTTGGTGAGTAAAATTCTACATTTTATTTGTTTGTTACTTAGCACTAATTCCCACTCATCTATGCAATGAACTCATACAATCCATTGATGCTGCCTGCTAACCAGGCTTGCTACTTCCTACTTGGTGCTACATTTCATTTACCTCAGAAGTTGGACGTCGGAGCTGGGAGCGACATCACTCCTGAATAAAGTTGGAAAAGGAAGGAAAAAAAGGATTTGTTTTGCTCCATAGCAAGGTAGAGCAATTTATGTGTCACTAGCAATACAGCATGATTGTTTTTTGCACTTAAAAACACTGTTGCAGCACATTCATGTATGCAGCTTGGTCAATGCTCTGCGTATGGCTCATTTAGTGAGTCACAAATACACAACAGTGGCAGTACAGATTAGAAGTTTTACAGTTTTGCTACTGCTTATATGCACTGCTGCCATCTTGGATTGTTAAGTCAGGGTTGGTGGGACTGCTCCAACTTTCTGAGTTGGAAGTCTGACTTGAGGGGAGAGTTCCAGTTGATATTTCCAACAAGAAACTCTGAAATTATGACTTCCGACTTTAAATGGAATACGCCATGATAACTTGTCCAAATATGGTAATTTCTGGCTCTAAAATAGCCAAAGCGCTTCAAAACACAACATCACAAGTCAGGTCTAGGCTGTGTCCAACTTTTATACATTTAGAAATGACCCATAATGAGTTGTTTAACTGGTAGCACAATGGTGTGGTGGTTAGCACTGTCACCTGGGTTCAAATCCAAGCTAGGGCCTTTGTGTGTGGCGTTTGCATGTTCTCCCCATGTCTGTGTAGATTCTCTTTTCTTCTTCCCACAGTCTAAAGACATGCATAGGGTTTGGTTAATTGGTGATTCTAAACTGGCTGTAGGTGTGAATGTGAGCATAAATGGCTGTCTGTCTCTATTGCCTCTTTTCCACTAGTACCTACTCGGCTCGACTCAGTGCGACTCGTCTCGACTCGGTTTCGGTGGTTTTCCATTACAATTAAGTACCACATCAGTATGGGTGGGGTTGTTATAGCAACGCGTCTCAAAAGTTCCATGACTTCATTTATATGCGACACAAACACACAACAATGGAGGACATCGAGGCGATGGTATACCTGCGGCTCGGTCAATGGCTTTTTGTTAGACTCTGGGTAAAAGAAGAGAGCCAGGCTGCAGGTGGCAAGATGAAACACGGTGTTGTTTGTGTGTAGCCATTTCAATCGTTGCCGGGTTTCAAAAATGGCAGGTTTGAATTGTGAAGGAGTCGCTCTAATGACCAGTGACATGCAGTCCGTTGGCGTCACATTTTGGGATCGCCTTGGCTTGCTTGGAACCCTGGCCAAGCAGGTACTAAAAAAAGTACCTGTTACCAGGTACTACCACCTAATGGAAAACCCTAAATACTGAGCCGAGTCGAGTCGAGCCGAGCAGAGTAGGTACTAGTGGAAAAGGGCTATATGTGTTAGTCCTACAATAGATTGGTAACCTGTTGAGGGTGTACCCTGCCTTTTGTCCTATGACAGCTGGAATAAGCTCCAGTGACCCTGAATTGGATAAACTGAAGGAATGGATGGAGCTATTTAACTCCTGTCCCATTACTACAGTAAATAATGACTGCATACAAAAAACCAGCTGGAAATTCAAAAGCATTAGAAAATGATGAGTGGCAGAGAAGATGTTTAGTATTGTGTTTTGATACTTGAGACAATACAAGTAATTGATGCCAAAATAATTAGTAATGGCTGAATAGTTACTGATTTTTGCCACTGAGTATTTCATACAGAGTTAACCAGGAGCAATTCATGTATAAAGTGGGGACATAGATGGATTAACAGATGATTAAGAACTAATCACTTTTTAATTATTCACTAATAAAACATCTTCCAGCAGCTTGTTTTGAACTGAGATTTTTTTTTTCCCACTTTGTGAACACACTGTGAGCACACTGGCATTATGTTCTCTTCTTTCAGTTGAGGTCTTTAATTTGCATTTGATTTTCAAAAACATTTGCACAGATTTACTGGGTAGGTGGGAGGTAGAGGACTCAAATATACAACTTACATGTACAAATCTGCAAATCTACAAATGGGTAAGGTAAAAGCAAAGTTCACTGCGAGTGGATAAAAGCAGGGTGTTAAGCAAGAGGAAAAGGCAAGTATAAATCTTAAAGTGCAGACAAAAGGTCATAACGAGAAAGGAAAGAAGGAAGCCCAACAGGAAGGACAGGACAGAACATGAAAGCTGACGTGCTAACAGATGATCCGGTGAAAACAATGGAAAAGGGGCTGGTTTACATGATGAGGAACTGATGATAAGGTCACTGAAAACAGGTAGTGAGCGGGTGTGGAAATCAAGTGATTAAAAGAAATGAGGACAAAGGCAGAGAGAGTGCATTTTTGCAGAAGATATTCTGACGTGTCACAGTAGGAAAAACGTCAGGTTGAAATAAATAGCTGAAATCCATGTAGCTATTTTGAAGTCTTGCTATTTAGGTTTCTCACTCACGGTTACTCTTTCACATTTCACCAGAGGCACTTGACGTGAACAAAATCATTGTTAATGTTGTTACTAACAGCTGTTCTTCTCTAACTGTGACCAGTTAAAATAAGGAATATGCCTAGGTTAAAGGTTAAAGGTGCAGACAGTTCTGATCCTATGGTTGCTATAACCGCTTTTCTTGAAACACAAGAACATTTGGGTGTTTGGGTTTAAAGAAATCCTAAAATTAAATAAATAAAATATATAAATAAATACAAATAATGAGTTCAGATTAACTGAATCAGCTCTTTTTTTTTCTTTTTAAAGAGCCATATTCTATTCTATTTGGCTTTAAAGTAATAGTTATAAAGGCTTCTCTCTGTAATCTTGTGCATCTTTCATTGCTTTAACAGGAAGCTCTGAGGTTAGCATGCTGGATGTTAATGGTCACAGCATCTATTTTCAGGTTGCAACCTGAAACGGCTGGCAGCTGTGTGGAACTGGACTGGGCCGCTAGCCCTGAGCACAGAAACAGGAAGACAGATTGGACACTGGGGTTTAGGTGTCAGTACGCATGTTTGTGTGTGTGTGTGTTTGTGTGTTGCGTGTGTCCGAGGGGACAGGAAGTGGCCGTGGACACCTGAGTCGTCTGATATGTAGAGAATCTGTCACCTCTGATCACATGGTGGAATCTGTCGCACTGGGCCAAGGACAGGACAAGACTTTCCCACAGTCAGAATTAGTCATAGTGAGACAGACACAGTCATTTCTGTCGGCTCTGCCAATGCAAGGTGGAACAAAGCAACAACCCAGCAATGCGCCACTAAAATAAAACTTAAAACCAGCACAGAATAATATAATAAACACTAACAAAGAAAGGAAAATAAGTAAAATGATATACTAGCCAGAAGGAACATGGACATAAAGAAATTAAACTGCAGTGATCCTCTTATAAATCTGCCTCCTCTTTTTGTTAAAAGGTCTTTAGAAAAAAAAAGAAAAAAAGTAAAATTTGATAACATCGCACAGTTTTGCTCAGCTAAGATTTAAATATTCACATTTCAATATATGTTGGACTAAAGGAGACTCCAGAACATCTGCTAAAAGGACCTTGAGGTGAGATTGTTTCTATCAACTTTTTAATATCTGTGTGCAGTTGTTTTTTTACACCTTATTTATTGTGCTTGTTGTAATATTGTATAGTTTTATTGGCTCTGCCAATGAATATACAAACAGTCCTGTGTGTATATTCATTGAATTATTGTACTATATTTATAGTAAGAAAAATATAAAGAAACAGGCAACACCAACAAGATGGCTGAGAAGCCGCTGTGGATCTCCTCTCCTCTCCTCTCATAATGATCAATTTTCAGCTCACCACAGATTGGAGTATCAGAAAAACACTAACCTCAAAGCGAGCAGCGTTCCACTGTGTGTGTGTGCCCGTCATTACAAACTTATAACCTTTTTTATTTGTCAGGTTTTTCTCAGAACTTGTTTACACTTCACACCTACTGCTATCCTGCATCTCCAATGGTCCGTTTGGCCATTTGTGTTTATATATTGTTACATTCTACATCAGTTATTACATCCATCTGTCACCAGTCATGTAGCGTATTTTGTTTTTTCCTTTCCTTTTTTTAGCAAAGAAAACCAAAATGTACTAATGTACATGTACAGGCTGATACAACCACTGAGATTGGCAGGACGTAGTCACTGCCGACTGTGGAGGACAAGATGAAAAAGGAGCACCATATCCTGCACTGATTACATAACTTCCATCTTCCTGTTACATTCCTGCTGGGGATTCATCAGGACACATTGTCATTAGACTAGAAAAAAAAGTGAGAAAATGAGTCCCAGACCACTTCAGAAAGTGGTGTAAGTAGCTGGATCACAAAGCATTTCAGTGGTTGCTTACTTTTCTATTTCGCATGGTTCACTAGTGATCTGATTGCCTAGGACACATTGTAAAACCAAGACCACCAGGGTCTCAGTGTAAGTATCACATAGATTTAATGAAGAGTGGCAAGAAGCTGATACTGTCATTCAGTAAGGAGTATGATGATTTTAACAACCACAAAGCTACTTAATTGAAAAAAAGGGGGAAGTGTATGTTTGAAGGTGGGCAGCTAAACACAATTCACATAATGATTGACAGATTGGTTTGCTTTTGGGATTGTGACCTTTAGATTAAAAAAAATCTACCCAAGTTCAAAGCAGTTCAACCGATGAGTAATTTTTTCGAGGTCAAAAGAAAAAAGATAAAAAAGATAAAAAGATAAAAGTTTCCCTGAATTGACCAGACCAGAAAAAAATGATTATCTTGTCATGCTGCAGATTAATCTTAAGGCTCTGTGAAGGTTCCCATCATCCATTTGGTTAGGATATAGTTTCAGTCAGGGTATAAGAAGGAAATGCTCAACGTACCAGCTGTCATGACTTTAAAACTGAACCCCTGGTCACTGCTTAGCAGTGTTTCAGCAACAAACTGCTCTTCTCTGCTCTTTCTTTCTAATTCAGGTAATTCCTATCATCACATAGTTCTATCATGATGACGAAATTATCTGTATCTTTTTCCAAAAGGCTATATTTAGCAGGTGTGATTTACTGAGCTATTACTTATAATGCAAGAATCCCTTTAAGTAGAAGAGGAATCCCTCTTCTACTTAAAGGGATTCCACTTTTTGTGATGATAGAAACTAATCTGTGTGTGTATGTGTGTGGGCACACACACATAGATGAGGACATCTCAGCTGCTGTGCTGCAAAGCCCAGATTCATGTTCGCCAATAAGCAGCACTGATACGCAGCTTGGGCCGCAACACAAACTAGGGGATTTGTAGCTCATTAGTAGCCCAGACATACGCACACATACACAGTGTCCTGTATCTCCTGCAGGAAATGACTTGTTGACATCATGATTCTGAACATCTTTAGCTTTTAGCTCTCCCTATGGATAATGGACGCTAATGAGGTGAGACAGAGAGACGCAGAGTCAGAGTGAGACAAGAAGAGACAGAGACAGCATATGAGAGGAAAAACAGCTAGAGAGGGAGGACAAAAATCCATTAGCTGTGCAAAAGAAAAAAGAGGCATGGGATAAATTAGCCACAGAGACAATTAGGAGCATTTGAATGAAATGAGAACACCCTGTGAGCACATAATGAGATTACAATGTGGAAAGAACATTCATGATTATTTTGAATCCACCAGAGAGCTCTTATCCCCATAGATTCAAAAGCATGTGTACTTCTCAGTAATAAAGTACTAGATATGCAGTCTATGCACGCTTGTTTAGTCTAAACAACAAAGGCAGAGATGATAAGAGAAGAATATAATTTAAAATGATACCTGCTCGTTATTTGGTTCCAGGGCTCATAAAACTGAAAAATTAAATTTTTTTTTCTCAATTTGTAGCAAGTTCTGGATTACCAGCTTGGCAAAGTGGACAACTGTCCCAAGGTTCTAAAGCCCCCACAAGTTCCCAAAATGGGCATAATGTTGCTATGCCAAATATCTCGAAACCTTCCAGCCTTTTCTCTAAACTAAACACAAAATCCAGTTTTCAAACTACATTCACAAAACCGCCAACTCGTCTGGCAAAACCTCACAAACCCATCAAAACAGCTTCATCTGCACTCATTACCACACAGTGTTTTCAGAAACTGAAACATAAGCATACAGCAAAGACTCGACATTATGCTGGAAACAACTAACTTTTTCCTTCCTTGTCTGATTGTTGGGGTTTCTCTGTATTATTGTAGGGTCTTTACCTTACAATGTTATGTGCCTTGAGGCAACTGTTGTTGTGATTTGGCGTTATATAAATAAAATTGAATTGAAT
This sequence comes from Heterochromis multidens, assembly GCA_015108495.1. NCBI lineage: Eukaryota > Metazoa > Chordata > Actinopteri > Cichliformes > Cichlidae > Heterochromis > Heterochromis multidens. The sequence continues at coordinate 11,904 of VUQS01029522.1, read as the reverse complement.
TGAATTTTGGTCCATATTGACATGATAGCATCACACAATTGCTGCACATCCATAATGAAAATCTCCTGTTCCACCACATCTCAGTGGTCCTCTATTGGATTGATATCTGGTGACTGTGGAGGCCATTTGAGTACAGTGAACTCATGTTTAAGAAACCAGTTTTAGATGATTTGAGCTTTGTGACATAGTGCACTATCCATTAGACCCAAAGTTGTTACTCCCTTGAACTGTTGATACAAGGCATGATAGATCATTCCTTCATGTTGTTTACACCAAATTCTGATCCTACCATCCAAATGTAGCAGCAAAAATCGAGACTCATCAGACCAGGCAACATTTTTCCACACCGTTTTTTTTTGCCTTCCTATCATCTTGAAGCAATTTAGACATTCTCCTCTGAAATCTGACATCAACAAAGCATTTTCACCCAGAGAACTGCCACTCATTAGAATTTCCTCTTTTTTCAATGTTTTTTTTTCTGAAATACTCATACCAGCCTGTTTGCCACGTCCAAGTCACTTAAATCACCTTTCTTCCCCATTCTGATGCTTGATTTGAACAACATTGAGTTGGTCTGGAGAATAGAAGCTTGGTTTAGAGAATGGGAGTGCTTTATCTGTTCAAAAACAGTAAATGAGACTTGACAGACTTATGACAAACTCAACAGGAAAGTGTTTACTATAGATAGATCAGGTGAGCAGTAAGTTTACTTTAGGTTTGCTGATAACTAGAAACAATGATGACGGTTTAAGGTATATCTGTATTGAATTGGCTTTTCTGACTTAAAGGCTATGTCCATTTACAGTCTTTGGTGCTGAGACTGCAACTTTAAAATATAAAGAGGATATGTGAAACTAAAGCATCAGATTAGCCAATGTGTTAGGAGGATTTGGTTCAGTTTCTTTTGGTTAAGTTTCTATTCTGACCAAAAGCAGCTCTGCATTCATGCGACACAAAGAGCTGGTTTAAGTCATATTAAGGTAACCATAAAACTTAACAATAATAACAATGCATTACAAAATAGCCAAGGTTGCTGCAGTTTAAGCCGAAACACCTTTTCAGTTCCCACAATGCAAATCCTTAATCAATTAAGCCCAAATTAGGTTGATGTCACTTCTTCTAATCTTTCATCTTTACAGTACAGTAGTACGGTAACATTTACATGTAAAATCTGTGGAATGCACCTTTAAATATATTTATTTATTTATTTTTAGCCTGTCATGTCTGGTAGCTCTTGCAATCTTTAAATTTATTTGACTTCATTCATAATGTTGTGTCAAATTTAGGCTTCTATGCCCTCTACACTATTGTACTATAGGAGCTTCATCAAACATACATACCGTCATGTCTGTTACTGCTTGGAGTCTTGAAAATAAAATGGATTGCTTCTACCATCAATATACACATTATATGACTTTTTTGTAAATGGAGCTGAGAGTGGTTACACAATACTACAGTGTGCTTCTTCCTTTTCATCAGCGTTGCTATTTTAAAACAGCACTATGAATAAACAGCCTTCAGTGAGTTGTTCTAAAGGACACAGCTTGGGGTCACCCATTCTGTCAGTGTGTTCGTTTGTTAAACACCATCCAAAGCTCAAGGTATCTGAATCACACTGCAACAGGAACAACCAGGTTTAGGGATCTGACACAGAAGTTGAGATTTCCAGGTTTTCTGTGATAAGACAGACATTATCCAAGCTTTGGGGAATTCAATGCATTCGACAAGCATCAAACTCAAACTGCTAGATTTGAATTTGGTTTGGTTTCATCAAACATAAAGGGAAGACAAAACTGACATGTAAAAATATGAATACTGGCAGAATTTGTAGTGATGTGATTTTTCTTTTCCTTTTTTGTGTGTGTAGTCTACTCAACGGGGAATCCTGTAGCATTATGTAACACAGCTCAGTATTGTTCAAGGCTTCATACAAAGAATAGAGCATGGTGTGTAAAAAATTCAGGCCAGAAGAGGAATGCTTTGTCAGCTTCAACACTCAAGAGAGAAGCATTATTGAAGGATTAAACACTAATTTCTTAAAGGTTTACACACACAGCAAGTGATTTTTCACTACATGAACTCTTAACCCAGAAAACTGAAGCTGCCCAATATATGTCTAGAAAATATACTTATTTCTTTTCATGCCAAAATCATTGCTCTACCAGTAAGTGACAAAAATAACAATAAGAGCATCCTGTTTTGTTTTTAGATATTAAAAACTCTCAAAGAAATCTCGACACATACAAGATAAGTGCTATAATCCTTGGAAACTTATCACGCTCACTAAATGTAATTCTGTCAGCTAGATTACAAAGTTAATATAAAAATTAACAAGAGCACTCAGAGAGCACAACTACCCCCGAAGGGCAAGGGCTACACTAAAACTTTGATGTTTTATGATGTTTTTATTACAAAAACAAAAAGTGTGTTGGACAGCTCTCTCCATGCCATTTCATGTGATATATTATACACAGTATGGTTTCTTGAATTTTTTTTTCAAGGTCAACTTTGACCTTGGGCACTAATAATGAAGGTCAAGGTCAAATGCTTAGCCAACCAAGGTACTCATGTCCCCCACGGCCTACCATATTGTTGTGAAGTTTGAAGACGATCCATAAAAATTGTGGGCCATATAAAGTTTTTATTGATTTTCACATTTGGTTTGACCTTGAACTGATTTTCCCCAAAATTAAATCAGCTCAAGTTGTTACTGGTAACTACCATCACACAAAATTTTAAAATGATATCTTGAAAGCTGTGAACACTAGACTGCTAACAGACAGACAGACAGACAGACAAAAAAATAAACTGAACTGATTACATACTCCCTCCCTTCGGGGGGAGAAATAATAAATTGTGTTATACAAGTTATAACAAGTTGAAAAATTCCCTTTTTTATCCCTTCAAAAGTGACACACACTCACTGCTACCATTGTCTGTGAACCTCTTATGGCTCTCTCAGAAGATGTTCTGATTATAATTATTTTCTCTGTGATATAACAGTTGAACTCTTAAGTCTGAAATTTTAAATCTTTCTGGGAAGTGTGTTTTAATGCCAGCTCACTGCATGGTGGTCTACTAAATAACCAAGCCTGTAAGCAATCTTGAACAGACATTTTTCCACCCACCAAAGTCAACATAAGGAGGTAGGTGGGGGCTTTGTTGTTGGTGGTGGTGCAACTGTACCCCTCTTGTCTATGAACATTTTAAATTTTGGTTGCCACTGTCGTTGTTGTAGTTTAGATGCCAAAGCTGTATACTTGGTTAAAGTGTTCAGTTAAAACAAAATAAAATAAAATAAAATAAAAAAGTTAGCCAGTGTGATAAGTTCTTCTCTTTAAAATGAAATTACAGATTGATATAATATCTCACACCAACAAACAAATTTTGGGGGTCACTCATTTATAGCCTGATAGCTGTCAAGATTTGATCTTCTTCTTCTTCTTTCAGCTGGTCCCTCCACAGCGGATCATCTGCCTCCATCTGACCCTATCCCTAACATCCTCTTCTGTTACACCAACTCTCTGCATGTCCTCCTTCACTACATCCATGAATCGTCTCTGTGGTCTTCCTCTTTTCCTCCTGCCTGGCAGCTTCATATTCAACATCCTTTGTCCAATATATCCACTCTCCCTCCTCTCTGGCTCTCTGACTTTGTCTCCCACCTCCTGCTCAGCGTGAGCTGTCCTTCTGATATACTAATTTCTAATCCGATCCATCCTGGCCACTCCCACTCCACTTTCCTGTCTGAAAAATGACCTGTCAAATAAAGGTAAAAATGCCCCAAAAATTATACATCTTGCCCATTTTTTTCCGTTATGCTTTTCTTTATCTGAAAATAAAATCCAGAATATCTACAATATATCTTATATTCTAACCACAAGTTCCCATAGATTGACTGAACAAACTGTCAGGATTATATACTGCTGTTTTTTCTCCCTTGTGGCAGTCAGGCAATTACAGTGTTGATGCTTCCAACCCCTTTTCAGCATCAGTTCCAGCACATTGTCGAACTCCACTTTATTTCATGGAGATCAAACCTTCAAACTGTTTTGGCATCTGCAAATCACATCAGGCTTGGGCATATGTAAATGTAGCTATTTAGAAAAAAATCAGACTTTTTACATTGAATTAGGACTGTTTCTCCTTTTATAAAAGGTAGTCAAAGGTATACGGAGTGATTCGGTCTAGTATTTTCTTTTTCTTTTTCGTTTTTTGAGGAAGTATTTCCCTTAATCTTTATTAAATGTGATTAACAGACATTTATATGTCATAAATACACTAAAAAGATATTTACTGCACAATACTCAGATAAGCCCATCTTTAGCCCGGCCCTCAGTTTGATCAAAGTACAGCTTCTGATCCTAAATCTTACCACTGCAACAAGAACAATTTCGTTTTCCTGCTAAAGGACACTTCAGCAGGGAGCACTGTAACTGTAAAGAGGACTGGATAACTCCTGCTGGTCATTTTTAAAGAAACAGTGCACAGTCTTAGTTTATTTTTGAGGGAGATTCAGTACAGTGCTGCACAGTTTAGGCCAGTGGGAGTGTGCTCAGGGTGATTATGCAAGCTGATAGATAATCTAATGGGGTCAGATAAGATTCTGGCTAGAGTCCAGAGAGTGATGATAACAGCTCACCACTACAACCACAACACGGCTAATAAGTCAGAGCCAGTAATAGTTATGTAGTATTTTAATAACACACACACATACACACACATATGTCTCTTTGTGAAGTCATTCAGTGACATAATACATTCAAATGTTTATACACTAACCTTAAAATCAAATCTTAACTCTTGACATGCTGTTTGAAGTGCTGAATACCAGGCAAAACACTGTCCTTATTAACTAGAAAAAACAACACACACATAAAACACAGACAGACAGACACACACACACACACACACACGTGGTCTTCTGCAAGTTGTAATGAGCTATTCTGCTTTCTGTCAGTGGTAGAGATGGTCCCGCTGAGCTCTGCAACAATTCCACTTCCTTCCTGTTCACAGTTACCATGGTAACAGTCAAGGAGAAGTCTGTTATCATCAGATGGATCGGGCTGCAGAAATTATTTTTATCTCCACTTCCCCATCGGTCTGCCTCATGCAGCCAGGGGACTGAGTGTCCTCGCAGGTTTCACGCTACAGCTGGAGTGTGCAGACATTTCCAAGAATGTGAGAGGAGTTAAAACAAGATAAGAACAAAAAGACAATCAGCAGATCACTGCTCGCAAAGAGTGTCAGTGTTTGTTAAAGCTTCTGATATGCACAAATAAACAGATACTGTACACAGGAAGAAAATGTGCTCTGAGCTCCAAGTTCAAGTGGTGATGAAGATTTTCTTAGACGTCATGTCTTAATCAGTATGTCTAATATTGACATCAAACATTGCTCGGTAGTTACAATGGATCTGTTGTTCTGTATTTCTGTGTTGGATTTTAATTTAGAGTGACAATAAAGCTGATGATTGCTCAGATCTCATGGTTTATAAAAATGTTATAAGAGTTATAAGGAGCAGTCTGGTGTATTCTGTGCTGCTTGCATTGTTAACAAATAGTATTATAAGACCAAACCCACAATGGACTGATCCCTCTTAAAGTCCCTTCTGTGTATCCAAAGCCTGATATTGCTTATGCTTTCCTGCCTGCAAATAAAACCCTGTTTTAGACAACAATCTCTGAGCCATGTTGCTGCTTTTGTTGGCATATTAAACTATTACCTTGGAAATGAACATGACATTTAATTTTGGTTGCCCTCACATCTAGCAAAAGAGGGCACATCCTGTACTATATAGATCAGGGACAGTAGAAGAAAGTCAGTGATAGAAAAAAATGGTGATGATGATCCAGCTGACAAATATTTAAGGGAAAATGGCAAGGCCAGTCTTGCCAAATGAAGAGATAATAATAGTCAAAATAATTCCTGTGCCATGTCCAATAAATTTTGGGAGCTGTTATTCAGCATGAAGAAACTCTGCCACTTTTCCTCTTTGATTCCATATATATTCTTCTACTGCTGTAAACGCAAAATGTGCATTAATCCAAACGAAAGTTGAAATCCCATACAAATGCACACTTCTTGCCAAAAACGATCTTGCTCAGCAGGATTAGGAATATTTTGAGCAAATGAACTGCTTTGAACAAAAACTTTGCTGATTTTATTATAATTCCAGGAGTTAATGACTATAAGAATTATGATTAAAATTCCACTTTAAAATTCCAGTCCTGGTTTATTGGGTGACACCTTTGGTTATTTGTGGTTGCAGGGTGTGTTTTGAAATTTCAGATCCCAGTTTCTCTCAGAAATATCATGTGACTTGACTACTGGGGGCAGTAAGCACGATTTAAGAGGCCATTCTGCTGGAAATGTGGAAGAAGAAGAGCAACTCGGATATTGGGGTCATGTTCAGCCACAGTAAAACATAAAAGAATCTTTATTTAAAGTTTGGTGCTTTGAACCATTTGTTATATTGTGCATTGTGTGCTCTGCTGGGGTAACGTGTGCCTGAAATCTTCTTTCATCCCATTTAAGGAACATTGTTTTTCATTCTAGAAATGTTGTCACTGTTTATGATGTAGCTGCACAAATCATTGGTGAAAGGGTCTTCATTAAATAAGGCTAACAATTTTAGCTGTCCATTTTCGATGTTTTCCTCTAAATGTCTCCACGGTTAACAATAAAAATTATTTATATATAGTGGCTCTTACAGAGTATAAATTCATAAAAAAAATTGCCTAATTTTATTAATAGTGTTGCTGGAAATCTTGAATATTAAACTACATTTCTTACTGCATACAAATCAGGCTGTTCTTTCAGATGTGGAGTCTTGTCTGAAACTGTCTGGTGCCTGTCTCCATCAGGCAATCATTTCTAATATAACCATTTGTCGCTGAGGAGCAGCTGGGGTGAAAGATGAGTGCTGAGTGCTGGGTCTAAGGCCAGTGTCCTGAGACGATCGGAAAATTTAAAGGAGTCGATGTGCTAATGGTCTGTTAATCTGCCCGGGGAGCCCACTGCAGCGTTTCATTGCCCATGTATGAATGCCAGAGAGGGGATTGTGCCTAATCATTGATGATTTGATAGGGTCATATTTGCGTGCCGAAAAATCAGTGGTTTCATATACTTTCATATCTTGAAACTACAGGAGTGGTTTAATATGAACAGGACTTAAAACACAAGTAAAGAGGATTGCTTGGTGTATCAACATGTGATTGAAGTCTGAGCTGTCTAAGAAGTCAAGCTGTTATATTGTGAATTCAGTCGCATAAAATAGTAGAATATCAACATTAAATTCAGGTTGTGCATACGTGAGAATCTGTTCACCACAGATGGCCCAATGGCAAACACAGATGAAGGTCAACTTCAAGTTTATAAGCAAAAGGAAAGTGTCAAGGCAGGCAGATAGTCAAAGGAATCAGGTAACAGAAATGAAAAGAGTAGAGACAATAAATCAAAAAAACAAACATCACAAGGAATCAGCAGATCATCAAACAAATTTTAATATTAGACAAAGATAAACTGAGTTAATACAAAATGAAGTTTTTAAATGATGATTTCATTTATTAATGAAATAAAGATATCTAAACCTACCTGGTCCTGTGTGAAAAAGTAATTGCCCTCTAAACCTAATAACTGGTTGTGCCACCAATGGCAGCAAGAACTGCAATCAAGTATTTACAGTAACTGGCAGCGAATCTTTCACATCACTGTGGTGGAATTTTGGCCCACTCTTCTTTGCGGAATTGTTCTAATTTGGCCACAATGGTTGGTTTTTGAGCATGAACGGCCTGTTTAAGGTCATGCCAAAGCAGCTCAATCAGACTTAAGTCCGGACTTTGACTAGGCCCATCCAAAACCTTCATTTTGTTTTTTCAACCCATTCAGAGGTGGACTTGTTAGTCTGTTTCGGATCATTGTCCCGCTGCATAACGCAAGTGCTCTTGAGCTTCAGGGCATGAACTGATGGCCGGACATTTTCCTTCAGGATTTTCTGAGCAGAATTTGTGGTTCCATCAATTACGTCAAGTTGTCCAGGTCCTGAAGCAGCAAAGCAGCCCCAGACCACCACACTACCACCACCATGTTTGACTGTTGGTTTGATGCTCTTTTTTATGAAATGCTGTGTTAGTTTCCTTCCAAAAGTTCAACTTTCATCTCGTCAGTCCTCAGAATATTTTCCCAAAAGTCTTGGGGACCATCAAGATGTTTTTTGGCAAATGTGAGACGAGCCTTTGTGTTGTTTTTGGTCAGCAGTGGTTTTCTCCTTGGAACCATGGATGCCATTTTTAACAGGTTTCTTCCTGTTAAAAGGGAGTTTTTCCTTCCCACTGTTGCCAAGTGCTTGCTCATAGGGGATTGTCTGACTGTTGGGGTTTTTCTGTATTATTGTAAGCACCTTGAGGCGACTTGTGATTTGGCGCTACATAAATAAAATAAAATTGAATTGAAATTGAATTAATAATAATAATAATAATAATAATAATAAAGTCAAAAAAGATGCTCATGTCAAGCCCATGCAGTTTGGTGAAAATTGCTTACAGAGAGGTTGTGGTCAGATGTGCAGCAATAATCCAGAAATAAATGATAAGACTTAAATTTAAAATAAAACATAGCTTTAGTTTGTGCAGGCCATAAAGTCAAAATCATTCTGCAAAAATTAGCCTACACCAGCTGATGCAAACCACTCTGCAACCCACTTCTAACCCAGCTCCTTCTTTTCTTGCTGTTTTTGACTTACAGTAAGCAATGTCATGTTACCTCTCAGTAACGCCTTCCAGCTTCTTGGCTCTCCTTGGAAATAGCAATGTTATTTGACTAAAGTGGTCCTGAATTAGTTATTACATTCAGTAATCGTGCATTACAGTAAAACATCACCACATATCACAGCCTCATCAATGACCTGACTTGAAAACTGACTCTTTGTAATTTCAGTACTGTTCTTTGTGTTGTTTTATCCACAAAACACGTACTCAATCATTTGTAGCTTACACAGACATAAATATATAGTATATGATTTCAAAGTACAAAAAATACATTTTCAGGCACTGTAAGAGTCTCGTTTGGAGGTAGTTTACCATTACTGTAAGGAAAACTGTTAAGATCCTAAGTTTGTATGCACACACACAATGCATGTTTGATTGTTCTTGTAATTGCTCACCTAAAACACTCATTTGTGTTTGCCTAGACAGAGTTTGTGCATCCTGGACTGTGGTCATGCAGAAAAGCAATCACCTGCTGCTGTTACTCTTTAACTTACGAGCTGATGTGTGCCGTACTTTGTTAGGCTGCCAAGCACCTGACCCTCACCCCAGAAAGAAAGAAAGAAAGAAAGAAAGAAAGAAAGTAACAAGTCTGACCTCATTTTATCCTTAATGACTAAACATTTGAGCTGATGATAATTGTAACTAAAATATTTAGTTGTAATCACCAAACAATGCAGCGGTAAAGCTCATAGCTGTAATTACAAAAAGCCATCTTAGTGTTCATAAATTGGCCATAAATGTATTTCCTATCATCTACCATCATCATTGACCTCCATTAAACAAATACCACAGTGGCCTCTTAGGCAATGCCATCGGGGGCAAACAAATAAGAACAAACTGAATGTTTGCTCACCAAGGACGGGGCCAAAGTCAAACATTCACATAGGCACAGGTGGCTGCATGCGCACGTACTGACATCAGATGAGCACACTTACAGACTTAGGAAGATCGTTGTTCAGATCACTTTGATGCCAGTCTGCAAGTATTTAATCAAATTTGACTCCTCCGCACAACTTACATATGTATTTATTCCCAAAATAAGATCTATGTATGTTTTATGGTGTGGTGTTCAGACATTGTTCACACGTGTGCTTCATCAGACTTCAGCGGCTGACAGGTGGTGTGATTAGGTGTGTATTCTTCAGTTGTAAAACAAGTCGTAACCAAGTCCCACTGACGTGCAAGGATAGCATACACTTATACTTTCTTTGGATCATACTTATAAAGTTGGCCTTTAATGCAAGACTAACTTGGATTCATATTACTTTTTTAAACTTTAATGCATACAATATATAGTACAAAAGTCTTGAGCCAGCCCTCATTTCTTTATATTTTGCTAAGAAAATGGGAAACAAGTGCAGACATTTATTGAAACACGTGCAAACATAAATGAAAATACAGGATATTAGGCAAAAACAGAATTTGTGTATTTCTAATGAGCTTGAAAGTCCATATTTGGTATGACCACCTTCTTCAACATAGACTGAACTCTATTAAACAAGTTGGTCTGGGCTCTGTGGAGGCCAATCCATGACTGATAGTGTTCCATTGTGTGTTTTTCTATCAAAGTTTACTTTTACTGCATTGACAGTGTGTTTGGGATCATTGTTGTGCTGAAAAATGAAACTGCTACCAATCAGATGCTTTCCAGATGTCATTTCATGGTGGATCAAAAGCTGACCTTACTTTTCTGTGTTCATAAGTTCATAACCAATTTTGTTAAGATCCCCAACACCACTGGCTGAAATGCAGCCCCAAACCATGACAGAGCCTCCACCTTGTTTTACAGATGGCTGTTGCCAAGATATGCCAAGCTTTTTGCTGATAGCTCTTTGGGGATCACCTTGTTAAAACAAAAATAGTCAAACTATGTTGTCTTCGGCATTTTTTTTTAGGTTCAACTAAATAAATGGGAACAAATGATGTGTTTTTGTGATAGGCTGCTAGGAATAAAGTGGTAATGATACAATTTAAAAATGTTTCTTGGCTAAGTTCTCTGTTAGTGTAGACACAACACTCATTCATCCCTTGAGTTAGGTGCCGTGTTTATGCTTGAATGATTCATAGTGGCTTAAAAAAATAATTCTTCTGAAAATGGTCAGGTCCAAGGACTGGACTGAAAATGAAAGAAAAAGTAGCCAATGTCCAAAGAAAAACTTTTACTATTGCTCAAGACCACTTAAACAAATTACAAGAAAGTCTGGTTCCTTGGAAGCAAAATATAAAGAAATGAGGGCTGGCTCAAGAATTTTGCACAATACTGTATAGTATGATGCAATGCTCTGTAAGTATCTTAGACAGGTCCGTCTGAAATTCAAAATTAGATTGCTTACTTCAGAATTGTGAGCACATTCAGATGAACTTACAAACATAGACAGATCACATGGTAAGTATATATGATGCTGGTGATGGCAAATGTAAACATGTTTGCGTCTTTAACAATTAATTTATTTTAATGATTTGAGATGCACAGTAGATATCTAACTTCTTTTCCATAGTCCCGAAGCAGACTAAATTTAACATGGTTACCCCTTGGCAGTTGGTCTTTTTTCAAACTAATATACAGGTTTTCTCACTTAAGAACTAGCTTTTCCATAATAAGATAAGATAAGATAAGATAAACCTTTATTAGTCCCACAAGTGGGAAATTTGCATTGTCACGGCAGAAAGTGGACAGAGACAAGAGCAGCAAAAATGAAAAACAATGGTAATAGAATAAATAGAATAAAAAATACAGATGTACACTATACAATCTAGAGATATAAAAATAGGATAAAATAAAAATATGTGCATGTGTATTGTAAAAATGTATACTTATATATGTAAACTTAGGTAAGTATGTATGTATGTATGTACACAGTGAGCATATATATGTATATATGTACAGTGGGTATATAAATAAAATAAATAAAAAATTAGAACACGATGGACACACACATACACACACACACACACACACACGTACACACTGGAGTAACAAAAAAAAAAGACATTGACAAAAACAAAAACAAAAACAGTAGTAAAAGAATTATTGCACCCAAGTAAAATTTCACATAGGAAATCAGGATGTGTGTGAATGTTTGTTTGTGCGTGTGTGGTCATCGGCAAGGTCTTTGTTGTGGAGTCTGACAGCGGT
>VUQS01029518.1:23479-50643 GCA_015108495.1 Heterochromis multidens | reverse complement strand
CTGGCACAAGACTCGACACTGTTGCGTCTGCATGTTTTTTCTCCTTGGACAGACAGGAAAAAGATGGACCAGAGGGACTGTCCGACTTATTCCACAAGACAGTTCCCGGCCCCCACCCCCAAAAGGATAATCTTGCTCAATTTGGGATGCGTGCAACACCAAGTGATCACATATTGCTTGGGCGGCGGCGGTGGTGGTGGATGGACGGTGAAGTTCAACTTCGCATGCAGACGCGATCTCCTCCAGGCAGCCAGACAAACCCACCAGACAGTCAGCGCTTATTACGTGAAGAAGTCTCCATAAGGCTATGGGATGCGTACACCTGCCCGATACGCAGGTAACAACAATCCGGTAGTGTCGCCTACTTCTCCAAACGTCGACAGGCATCAGATCAGTGGGTATGTATGAACAGGCGCAGATTAAACCTTCTCCTGTCTTCTCTGAAAGTGAAATCGTGCAGTCAAAAGATATTTCAATATGCAAATCTCTGGAGTTTCCTCCTCATGCAGTCCCCGGCGATGGGACTGATGATGGTGTGTCAGAGGCTGGGTCTTTGCGGGCAAGGTGAGTCCTCATTTCATTCAACTGGCCTACAAAGTCCCAGTTTCTGGCTCATGTGACCCCTCAAGTCATAGACAGTACACTTCTGCTATATATTTATTATTATAGAAAAAAAACATAGGGAACAGATAGCATTTTAAAAGCAAAGGTAAACCCTTAATGGTTAAAGCAGATACATAGTTTAAAATGATCCAGAATAATTCCTGCAAATATTATGGCGAAACTAAAGAAAAAAACATACTATTATAGCGTCACCATAAAGTCCCTAACGAAACCCCTACACACATAAACTGCAGGTAATATTACACGAATATTAGTTACATTTTAAATGTTTATGAGCAAGCAAATTACACACGTATAAAAAATGAAGCTGGTTAGTTAAACAATCATTAAGTGTTAAGTAAACAAAAAAACATAAAAGTCATGTTATGTGAAAATAACTATTTAATATCTCAAAAGGTCAAAGACTGAATGTCATTGTTTAATAATTGGCTAAAAACGTTTGACTAGTCAATTTGAAACTTTTTACATACAGCCCTGGAAAAGAAGAGTGCGTCTCAAGTGTGCCCAGAAAACGAGAGCAGGGGTTGTTTCCGATTAATACAATGAACAACTTTGACCCCCTCCCCAGAAAAAACTAGAGTAGCTCTGATTTTTTTTCTCCACTGGTCTCATTTGTTTTGCAATTCTTGACTAACTGTTTTGAAAACAAATTAAAATTTCCAGTGTTTTCAACGTTTTTGTTTAAAAAAAAAAAAAAAAACTAAAAAAATTTGTATGGGCATAGCAACAGTCAAAGCACTAATAAATGGAGATGAGCACTTAAGTCAGAAATGTCCTCATTATTGTTGAAGCTTGAAGCTCAAGCGCTACATAAACGCACCTTATTGAATAAAACTGGCAGAACTGTCAAAAATCTTACAGTGGCCTCCTCTATTATGTCGAACAAGTGTGTCAAGTGGAGAAGAAGTTGTTTTGGAGGCCTGTTTCTATATCTGTCCTGACCCTAGCATGCCGTACATACCTCACTAATGAATTTAGCATCCTGACACTAGATGCTTTATGTAATTAATAGAGCTGAGGGCAGTGGTGGCATCTTCATGCTGCAAGCGACACATAGGTAAGACATTTGCTGAAGAATGGGATATTTATTTAAAAAACAAAACAAAAAAAGAAGACATCCACGATTATTAAAACATACCTGTAAATGGAGCAGACTCTGCTGACATCACAATAGGTGGGAAGTCATTATGCTCATCTTTTTGTCACTGCTATTCATTAAACTGTTAATACTTTAACCTGAGTTTTTTTGTAGGCTGCGTATAACAGATCAGTGGCAGGCCATTTGTTTTTACAAGCCTGCCATTACTCGTTGCGTCTATAATAAGTAGCTGCGGACTGAAGTTACTGGAAAGCTGACACCTTGCAAACCTCTGGGCGTTCTAATGAAATTCATTGTGGAATACTAATGCTAATTAGCAGCGTTGCATGTAGAAATATTTCACACTCTTATCAGATAGCTATAAAATACATTTAAAAGCTAATACGGAGAATACATTAAATGCGTCTAGTCCACCTCAGATTAGCTGAGATGCACTCAACTATCATCACCGGTTCCCTCCAACGTAGCACACTACAGTGCAATGACACATCACAGAAAACAGATAAAACCACTCCAGCCAAGAGCTCTCCATATATGCTGCAGGAGAGTACAAGCCAGTGCGAGTATGAGAGCTGAGGGCCTAGTAAGGGAGGCTTGGTGGAATGAGCCTGGTTTGAATAAGCAGCATGGCTACGGAGAGCTCTGGGATAGTCACCAAGTGTGCTGATTAAAATTGTGATATTAAACAGTGCTGGCTGCTACCGCCTGCCAAGCCTCTCTCAGTGGCATTTCACATTGTTTAAAAGGTCCAGTCGGACTCATCTCACCACTTGCTGCACAGTGTTGCTTACATCTTTTTTGTTTTTTTTGTCTTTTTTTTTCCACCATGGCTGTCTCATATTCTCTCCTCACCATTTGTTAGCAGGGTTGTAGACTTACTTTAAATAGACTTTTCCTACAATTCCCAGGTTGTTTTCTGCTCTGGGTCACTAGGTTCACTGAGCTCTGAACACAAGTCAGTGCATGTGTACATTATTGTGTGCATCATATAGAAAACTCTACTTAAGGTAAAGGCCTCGGATTGTGTTTATGCTTTCTGTGAAAGCTGAACTTGTAATGAACACACGGAGGCCTCCTTCTCGGAAATTCTGCTCTGAACTCATTCAACTCCCTTTTAAAAACGTCACTGCAAATCCCAATAAAACTCTGCCATTATAAATATACAATTCATAAATACTGGAAAGCATGCTCTGTTTCGTGAAACATATGACCCAGCCCCTTTAAAAGGTCAAACTCCAGACACTGTGGTCACTTCAGGTTGTTTCATTTCTTTAGCCAGGGCTGAACAGATACCAAAGTCATGCACCAAATCGCATTTGAAAAGCCAGCGAACGTACTAGTAGTTTGATCTCAAAAGTTTGGAATGAGACACAAAGATAGGGAGGGAGGGAGGGAGAAAGAGAGAAAAGGCAGCAAGAAAAGTGAGGGACTTTTAGGGGCAGCTGTGTTTTATTAACCCAGTCATAATGCCCCTAAAAATCCTTATTGCTCTTGCAATGGTCAACAAATCTCCTGTTGCAGCATTTAGAGGATCTTTGAACAGCTTCCCATAAGCAACTTGTCGCACTGCAGGGCCGAGGCACAATACAGTACATGTGAATGGGTTACATTCAGAGATTTTAACCTCAGTTCAAACAGCCATAGAAGTCACAGCATGTATTGAACTGCAGAACACACGAAAGCAAGGATACGGTCTCAGGGGGAGCTGCTGCAATTGAACAGTAACCTTTGTCAAAAGTTTCACAACATGTCTGTGGGTGCACAACTGTCTGAGAACAGCACAAGCAAAATGAAAAGCATTTATTTATTAACAAATCCAATGCTTCTCTTTGGCAGACTTATAACATTGTCATTATATTTGTGCCAGTCTTTATAGTTTAATATGCAGACGGGAAGTCAATGCTCCGTGTCCTTCTGTGTTTTGACATTGCAATGGAGTATCAGGGGACAGACTGAGAGACAGAGACTGAGAGGCAGAGAGACAGGTAGTCTGACAAATAAGTCAGGCTGATAAGCAGGGAAGCCATATCAAAACAATTTCAGAATATGACGATATACAGTACAGGCTGGTAGAAATACAGGCAGACAGATGGGAGCGTAAAGACAGGTAAACAATGAAACATCTTGACAAGACAACAGCTATGCAGAGAGACACAGAAAATGGCTACCGGGCAGACGGAAAGACAGAAAAGGACAGGCAAGGAGACATGCATTGATAGAGGCAAGCGGGCCGTGGAGGACATGGGATCCAGGCCTGGGTGTGGTGTGGTGGGCTGTCATGGCTGGAGAGCGGGTGGTGTGGAGCTTTCGATGTTGGTGAATGAGTCATCTGAGGGAGGTTATTCTGTTGAGTTTCCCTGTGGGACGGCCGCTGCTGAAGGAAGGAAGAGACGTCTTTACGTCCAGAGAGAGAGAGAGAGAGAGAGAGAGACAGAGAGACAGACAAGGGGAGAGGGAGTGAGGGAAAGTGTGGACGATGACTCAGGGCCACGAACCACATGGTGATGGAGAGGGGAGGGAGGAATTACTCATCAGAGCATGTGGAATCTCATACGGCTATCACAGGACTGACAGTGTGCTTCCCTCATGGCTGCTGCTCAGACGCCATCAGTCCCTGAGGCACCAGCTGAACACCAGGCAGCGTTGCTTTTACCAGCCGAGAACAGAGGGAAGGTGGGGGGATTGGGGTGAGCCTGGGGTCAAAATCATAAGGGATGGGTTTTTAGATTCTGTCATCAAAGCCAGGTTCCTTCCAGTTTGGTGTAATTTGAGGCGTCATGAGGCACAAATTATGATAAATGAATTATTTACCAAAGCTGAACCTACTCCAGTTGCGTTGAGTCACACAAATTTTCCCCAAATGCCTCTGCTCTCGAGTGACTGACGAGTGTATGTTGGAAATACTGCATCATTATCTACCAAAGCCATTTGAATTTCAGCAGTGGCTATAATGGCCCTTCTGATAACCACGTTTTGTACTCTTAAAGGTCGTTCTGGGTATGTGAGAACACGTCCACTTACAGAGCTTGCATTTGACCCGACACGGTGGAATAGCTACAGTAGCTCCTAGAAACAGTGTGTAAGAGCAGACAGAGTCAGATTTAAATCTAGAATGAGAAGTATTATCGATGGTAAATATTGAGGTATTTTGAAACGGAAGATTTACTTCAGTGACTCTCTGCTTGTATTTGGGTTTTAAATTACAGCAAGTCAGTGCAGGCCTCTGCTCTTGCTCCAAATTAGGCAACACTGTCAAAATATTTTATCAAAAAAACTTTACAAAAGAAGAAGAACTGAAAATGGCTTTATGAATATGTATCTGTAGTGCACAATGAACAGAGGGTGATGTTTTAAGTCTAGTAGCTTCTTTTCCTTCTGTGAAGCTCGGCTTACAAAAAAAAAGCTCTTTCATGGTTATGTGAACCCATCTTTACAGTGATAAATGTGCCACAACAGCAAGCCTGTGGATGACAAAGTTGTACAGAGTGATGACAAGACAGAATAAATATAGGTAAAAGGGGTAGCGGCGCAACACGGACCGGGGGTTCTCTTCATCTGCCTGAGATTCAGCAGCTTAAGCCCTCAGATATGAGTGGTGGTGAATTGAGTGTTAACAGACTGCTCTATGACGGAGGGGGGAGTCAGCAGAAAGTCTGAATGACTGTAAGCAAATGCACCCACATCTGTTTTATACATGCATATGTGACCCCTGCACCTGCCACACCAAACCATTTGGTGTGCAAAAACTACGAGCAATTAATTTTTGCACACGCAGCAAATAGGCTGGTGATGAATATACGATAGTGGCATGACTCAACAGGTGAAATAGGCACGCCCATAACACTAGCACAGGCCTCCTCTTACCGGTGGTGGCACAGACCCAGATCTTTCTCTAACAGAGGTTGGCATTATAGGGCGTGGGCCGACAGCACTCCAACACCAGAAGAACCACTCAAATCCAGAGCAAACACTGCAGACAAAAGCGAGACAGGGAGAAAAACTGGAGCAGACCTTCTCTGTGTGGATGCCTAAAGCACCGCCATAGCCAGAACCTGTGACACTGGCTATGGGTAGACTACAAAGAGATTAATGTAATCATCTATCACATATCTCTCACGGTCATTTCTCACTTGAAAGATTAAAGTGGACCTATTTTGGTAATAGCATGTGAACAATTAATGTTGACTATGTTAAGTATTTTTCTCTAATACATAATTTTCTTTCTTAGAAGAATAGTCTGGCATTTTGTGAGAAAAACATTTAAATGGGCCCTTATCCTTGTTTCCAACTACATTTTTTATGTGGGAGTCTACTAGAGTAGCTTTGCAGGACTCGCAGTTCAAAATAATCCTTATTTATCTTATACTGGGCCTTGGTGCAGCCTCTCAGTTCACACTCTGACTGAAATAAGCCATTTTAGTGCCCTTCCCCCTGTCCTTCCAGCCAGATGTTCTGAAACTTTTTCTGGTGTGCTCCACTTCAGAAGGCAAAAAAATGTTCACACCCCACACTCAATCATTAACAGTAAAAAAAGGATTCAAGCTGAATTTTGCTTACAGGTCAGTGCATTAATGTCAGCAAACCCTTTATTTTCTCTAAAAATAATCCTATTCATTCAGCTTATTCACCCTTCATATTTTTCACCTGGTTGTCTGAGTCCCACCTGCAGTGGCTCTGTGCCCCAACATTTGAGAACCACTGCTTTAAGCCAGCTTTCTTCTAATTGGCTGCCCATTACAAACAAAAAATTTGAACAGCAGGTGAGTGGGGCTCCTGTGCTCACAGCCAGAGCTGTTTGCCTGTAATGCTAGAACATAAAAACAGAAGTTACCCAAGTTTAAAAAGACAAGTTTTTAGCTGATTTTTAAAAGAGACCACCGAGTCCACAGACCTCAGGCTCAGCAGGAGAGAGTTCCAGAGTCTGGGGGCCACTGTTGGCAAAAGCTCTGTCGCCTTTAGTTCTCAACCTTGTATGCAGCACAGCCAGCAGGCCCTGGTTACATGACCTCAGGGACCTGCTGGGAATGTATGGATGTAAACGTTCACTGATGTACACTGGTCTTTGTCCGTGCAGGGTTATAAAAGTCAAAACCAGAATCTTGAAGTTGAACTTAATGGGGAGCCAGTGCAATGGAAATAGTAACAGTGTAATATGTGAGTACTTAGAAGACTCAGTTAGAAGCCTTGCAGTGATTAAAACCAAGAGCAAACCAGTGATCTAACATGAGCATCCAAAGTGAAAGCTGAGTCAAAAGTTACCCCAAGGTTCCTGATAGGAGATTTAGCAAAAGTGGCAAGGGGACCTAGGTTTTCCATTACCTTAGCCACAAATCTGTGAGTGCCACAAACAAGGATGTCTGTCTTCTCTTCATTAAGTTGGAGAAAATTGTCACCCAATCAACTTTTAAGAGAACCTATGCACCTAAGCAAGATCTATAACAGAAACATCTTGGGGCTTAAAACTGAATGTCATCTGCATAGCTGTGATAAGAAATGTCCTTAAAAGTGATCAAAGTGTGCTGAAGAGGGAGCATATATAAGAGAAACAGTAAGGGCCCCAAAACAGAACCTTGTGATACACCGTAGGAAAGAGAAGAGGAGCTGTACTTAGAAGCAGCCACAGAAAAGGATCGTTCAGACAGATATGTGGAGAACCAATCCAAAGCAGACCACGATAGACTCAAACAGTATCTCAGCCTAGCACGCATAATGTGATAGTCAGCAGTGTCAAAGGCAGAGGTCAGGTCCAACATCAGCAAAACAGAACATTCTCCTGCATCATTTCGCATTAAGATGTTGTTTGAGACTCTTAAGGAGCTGTTTTGGTGAAATGAGCTCTACGAAAGCCAGACTGAAATTTATCAAGAATGCTGTATTTAACCAAAACAGCTGTAAGCTACTTAGTGACAACATTTTCTAAAATTTTAGCAATAAAAGGTCATTTTGAGATTAGTCTGTAACTGCTGAGAAGCTGTTTTTTTTTTTTTTTTTTCAAAGTGGGTGGATGATAGCATCCTGGACTTGATTAAAGAAAGCACACTGGGACTGATAGACTGAAAGACATTTTTGAACAAAAATGCAAGTAAAATATTGAAATAGCAGAAGGATGCTTTCATCGAATTAACTCATTACTAATTACATAACTAATTTGACTAGTTCAGGTAAAGAACCAGGTAAGAATCTTTCTAAAATAACAGGCCAAGCTTGGGTAGGAACAGACAGTGGAGATGCCGAAGGAGAAATATTATTTCTCACATTGCTGATTTTTTTCCAACAAAGTAAGAAAATTTTCACAGAGTTACAATGTGTCGAACACCCTAGCATTACCTCTGCTCTTTGAAACCAGGTTTGAAGAATAGACAGCTCTCGCATCTCTCACTGAACTGTTAAAATAAACTTAAAGATCCTTTAAATGAAGGAGATGAACTTGTAAACGAGTTGATCTCCACAAGCGCTCAAATTTAACTGATGCAAAGCAGAACATTTTTGGTACCGGAAGCTTTCTGGATTTCACTCGTAACATTTGTTTGACTAGTGATGGTTGAGTGGGCTTAGCTTGCTTGCAGGTCAGCAGTCTGTGTAGGGAAAGCAAAATGGGGAACGCGTTGGCTGAAATGCAATCTTGAACCTGTCCTCTGCTGCCTGACAACGATTTATCTTTTTAAAAATGCATCTGCCTTCATGACCAATGACTGGCATATTGAACAGGAACTCTTGGCCTGCTATCCACTGGCTACACCGGAAGCTCAGAAACATCAGCTGTCCACTAATCCACTTTAAATTATTTGAATACTATTCACTCTGAGACACACAAACCATATCTCTCTGTGAATGTACACATAGAGAGTAATACAGTCACACAAAAGATTGGCAGCTACTTTTAATACATGCCATAGAAACTTTTCATGGTTATGCTGGTACTACAGTGACCTCCTGCTGGCACTGTTGATTGCTTTTGATTAGATGGAGCCACAGATGTTTCCTAGTAACTGATTTACACATTATTACCGTCTCTACTAGCTAAGACATTCCTTACGTTGAGTGGTGGAAGTAAATCACTGGCTCGATTTATGAATAGCTGGTATGACTCAGTCCTCAGTGACTGTGTGATGTGAAAAATCTACTTATGAATTCCAGCATCGATAAATAAACTCTTGAAGGAATAAATTCCAGTTGCCACTTTTTGAAAAGATCTGGAAACGGCATGCTGCAGCGGTAAACAAAGCTAAAAAAAACAAGGCTGTGCTGCACACAGCAGATAGATCATGCTGTAGGAGGACAGAAAGGTCAAAATAAACACTACACATGCCTCCCAGGCTTTAGCGATAAGAGAAGGAGGTGTGTCTTTTGTACACATATCCATATGAGATCTTTATGCTCGCTGGATTATAAATGTAAACACAAATGTGACACCCAAATGCACCTGGCCATATTAATCCCTCCTGTTGGTTTTCTATAGGGTATTTCTAACTCCTTACAGGTACTGAGCCATGATTTCAATCAGCAGCCATGCTTCATCGTCAGCTGTTTATCTTTATCATTATGCTTGAATATGCAAGCGCAGATTGTTGCTCCATACAGTGCTGATGTTTGTGCTGTAGTATGAGGAGGAATGCAGTCCTCATAGCTGAGAAGTGCTTTGCTGCCTGAGCTGGGTTCAAGTTCAGCTTCCTTTCCTCCTTTCTTGTCTTCTCTCTGTCTTACCCACCACTGTCCGGGGGCACATCAGGTTCCAGTTGTTTTCTGGCTATTCAGGGTCAGCGATGCACGTTGGCAGACCTCATTGGCACTTTCTCGTTGCACTGCAAAAATCTGTTGGAGGCTGAACTCGGCTCAGCGTTTGTGTGCCCCAGTGTTGAGTAACAATGAGCTCCGCAGGGCGATTGGCAGATGTCTGTTTGGTGCTGCAGATACAGTCATGCCATTGTGTAGAGTCAGCAAGTAAAATCTGTGTGTTCATGTGCGTATGTGGATAAGGGGTGAGGAAAAGCGGCTGTTTGTTTTGGCAGAAAGATCATTTGCCAAAGAAGTGGCTCCGCAGCCAAATCTCACCAAACAAACCTGCGGCAGTGAGTGTTTTATCAGTCCAACCTCTTCAGCAGTCGAAATGAGAAGGTGGCCATTTTACTCCTCGCACTCTTCACTGCTATTCACAGCTAAGAGGGCTAATGGGGAGCTGCCGCTTGGCCACTTTTAGCCTGGTGTTCAGTTAAAATCAAAAGGTGGCGTTTCCTCAAACTTTGCTGTAACATTTGTTGTTAACAAGAGAATGAAATGAACATTTCCAGCTAATCAGCAGCATGAAAGAGCCTCATGGTTGCTCTGATCTTTTCTTCTACTTGCTGTGGCTCACTTGAAGCCCCATTGTCTGGTCCGAGCCAAGATCCTCCAGTCCAGAGGGCGTCAGTGCCAAGCCTGGCTCTGAGGATATTACAAAAAGGGAAAACCCATCTTCCCCCAAAACCTTCTTCCATTACAGAAAAGAGGTTTTCCGCTTCTATCGAAACTGTCAGTGGAAGTTTTTCAAGCCACTTGGAAAACATCAATTGCTGCTTTTTCAGTCTTTATGTTGGCAAAATCATCAGTCACAGGGGCAGCATGATCCTTTCATAGTTGGTTTTCAGAAGAAAAGGAAGATTGTGCATGTGTTTTTATACCCTTTATGCTCTCTTTTGTTGTATGCAAGTATTGTTGAGCTGCACAACTGACAGGTCTGTGAAATTTCAGCATCTGCATTGTTTTTCCTCACCGTAACCTTTGCAACTGATGTGGACATGAATACACTGCCTGTGTGTGCAGTACATCTTTTAAAAGTTTGAAACGACGAGCTGTTTAATGTTGGCACCAGAGTAATGGGAGGCGCAGCGTGACAGCCAGGCCTGAGGCGACCCAGAAATGTGCCTTCTTGGAACTTCCTTCTCATTCCTTGGGCATAAGAACAGCGGTGCAGTGTGGGATTGACTCCAAAACCAACAGTTTTGGAAATATCTGTTACATTTGCATCCCAAATATTCAGAAGTGCTTTCATGATGTTCTTATTTGGGTTGACAGGGTTTTATTTTTCATCCTCCATGCCTCTTGTGTTTTCTTGTCATACTTGGCTGTTTTTGTGTTGACTTATCTTCTTGACACACAGGATGGGTTATTTTGGGCAGTGTAGATGTGTGACTGCAAACAATATGTACAACTTACAGTACACGCCGGAATGGCGTAAACATGATTTCTGATTGAGACAAATTCCCATGGTCATGTCGCCACTTTTAATGTCAATTTTTTTTCGTTAATACACCTTCTTCTTTCAGCGCTTTGTGGAAAAAACACTTAAAGAGGACCTATTATGTTCATTTCCAACACTTATTTTTATTCTTGGACTTCACTAGAGTAGCCCTGCATGATTCACAGTTCAAAATAATCCTTTTTTTTTTAATACTGGGCCTTGGTACAGTCCCTCAGTTCAACCACTATCTGGAACAAGCTGTTTTTGCACCCTTTCCCCTCCCTTTAAGTTAACTTTCTCCTGATTGGCAGCTCCTCGCAAGCAAAAGATTTGGCCTTGGACGGGTGGGGCTTTGATGTTCACAGCCAGAGCTGTGTTCTTCATACGAGGAGGACATCCCAATTCACTGACATTATATAGAGCCAAGAGTAGAAAAAACTGCCTGAAACTGAGTGTTTAGAGCAGTCTGAAGCCTGAGCTTTTGGCTCATTGGGATTATGTATACACTGACCTCATCATTTCAAATTTGAGCTATGTTTAATGTGAGCATCCATCACTCTAACAGAATATAATATTAAAGAAAAGGAGAAAGAGCATCATAGCACCTCTTTAACTGCTCTCTTAATATAAATTTGATGAGAAGATCACCACCACTTTCATTTCTTCATGGTGAATATAAAGTGTCTTGTTAGCCTACCTTAGCATAAACAGGGATTTATCTGGACTAGGATGGGCCTCTGTGGGGTGACTACGCATGGAAGCAATGAGTCTGCTAACCTATTTGACAGAAGTCTAATATGCTCAAGTAAATGAAACATTAAACAATTAAACTGTCACTTTCCTTTTACTCTGGCTCGCATCTCCATGGGAGGGACAGGGGCACCAAAAATCTGTGCGCATCCTCTCTGTGGGATAATCCCTGATACAGAACTTTTGTTAACTTTTGGAAAAAGTTAACAAAAATCCATCTACAAGCACCTCACATAATTTCTACAAAAACAGAGGTGATAAAACACTGGTTTGTGGTTTCAAAGAGCTAATGTGCGATTTCTTGGCTTCCTGCAATCTTCTTGTCATCATGAGGTTTCTAGGCAAGCTATAAGTCCAAGACATAAAACCTTTAAACCACAACATGTTTCCTGTACAGCTTAATTGATGGAGATAAAATGAGTTAATTACTGAGCTGGTAGGCCGAGTCATATTAGCCATGTCCCCGTTTCCAATCTTTATGCAAGGAGACGTTAACCATTAGGGTGTGTGCCGGCAGGATCTGAAAGCCACTCAAATCTAGAGCAAACACTGCAAACAAAAGTGTCGAGGCAATAAAAAGTGGAGCAGGCATTTCTTGTGCACCCCTCTTTAAAGGGAAAAAAGAAAAAGAGAGACAGAACCTTCTTGACCTGCTTTTAGCGAATCAGCCCTTGACACCAGGCTTTGGTACAACCTGAGTAAACATTGAGGAGAGTAATCAGCTCTCACATAACTGTGATGGTAACTGCCTTCTCAAAGTTATACTTAACCTGGTAATAATTAATGTGATGCTGTTGTTGCTGTCCATTACCTTGCTCTAGAGCTGACTGCACTAGTGTTTTCCAATTTCTTTAATTTTGCTTGTAACATATGACAAACATATGTGCTTGTCATGTAATGATCAGGGCTACAACTAACAATTATTTTAATTAGCATTTTTTCCCCCTCAATTAATAATTCTATCTATATGTAAGAAAATTGTAATTTCCCAGTCAAATGATATTTAGTTTACTATCATGTAATAAAACAACAAAAAAAGGAAAATCATCAAATTCTGGCATTTTAGAAGCGTGCACCAGCAGTATTTTCACATTTTTGCTTTGAAAATGACTGCACAGATAATTGAATTAACGCAGACAATTCTGATTAATTTTCTGTTGATCTACTAACCGATCAATCACCTAATCATTGCAGCTCTAAACTAAATTAAAACAGGTTGCGTCACAGCTGCTGGCTCTAGCTGCACACTTACCCTAAGACACAGGAATGGTATCAATCTTCTCATCTAACTCTTGGCAAGAAAGAAAGTACGCGTGCTTCTCAAAATGCCGAGTTATTTCTTTGAAAGCTCAGCATGCTGAAAACAAACCAATTCATTCAAACATGCATGCACCAACACAAACTTTAGTAGCTGTGTAAAGAATATAAAAGGAGGACTTGAGAGAGACAGTATATTTTTATCCAAAACAATTTTCAGTTTCCTTTTCCCACCACCTACATTTGGAGAGGTGTGTACGCCTGTATGGCTCCATTAAAAGGTATCGGTTTTAATCATACTTAAAAGTGATTACGTGGAACTACAGCACAGTGAGCCTGTTCTTATTTGGAAATACTGATGCAACAATGAATCACAGGCTCATATCCTCTCAGTTTTCTCACGTCTGGTGACATTTCAAATTGTGCGAATAATTGCCAAATTGTCTCGGGCTGTATTAAGCAAGGGGAGGATACAAATGTCTTGAAGCAACATCAGCTGAGGAGATGTAGAGGCCGAAATAAATGCAACACTGCTTATCCTGCCAGCAGAGCCTTAGAAACAGTTAGACTTGTTTCATAAATCAACTTGTTAAAAAGCACATGTACATAACAGAATAAACACTCCCCTTTTCCCAAAGGCTGTACAGGAGGATGGGGGGAGGGCGGGGGGTCAGGAGGTGATGGAGTTTGTAGGATAAACTTGGCTAAACTTTGTCAGTGCACTAAATTCCCCTCATCAGACCCTAGCCCGCCATCCTCCCCTCTCTACCCATCCATATCCAACAGTGTGCAGAGCTAACAAAGTCTGTATTTTAAAAAGCTATTAAAGAACTACACAACTTCTTTCATAATTTAAAATGTCAAAAGCTTGAATAAGCACCCGTTTATACAAGGAGCAATCCCTCCAGGAATAATTATCACAATTTCAGCCACTCTTCATATCATTTGTGCGAGTTTGCAGTTTTGTCTGCGGGGTGCTTGCAGATTTTACCAGAGACTGCATCTGAAATAAAAATAATCCAAATCAGAATCCCCGCTATATGCTGAGCTCAAATAAAATCAACCCTCAAACTAAAACTGAATGCAGGTAAGTTCACGCCTAAGGGTCTTGCTGTCTGTTGGATTTTGGAAACCTAAGTCATGCATCAAATCCAACCAGCACTACCATTTAAATGCTTAAACTATTTGTAACTTTAAACTTAAAGGGGACCTATTTAGGGGAATTCCTTATTTTCTATCAGATGTACACTCACCAGCCGCTTTGCTAGTAGTGGGTTGGACTCTCTTTTGCCTTCAGAACTGCTTTAATTCTTCATGGCATAGATTCAATAAGGTGCTGGAGACATTCCTCAGAGATTTTGGTCCATATTGATGTGATAGCATCACACAGTTGTTGCAGATTTGTTGACTGTACATCCCAGAGATGCTCTATTGGATTGAGATCTGGTGATTGTGAAGGCAATTTGAGGATAGGGAACTCCTTGTTGTGTTTTCTATTAAAAAAAAAAAACTGTCTGAGATGATTTGAGCTTTGTGACATGGCATGTTATTCTGCTGGAAGCAGCCAGCAGAAGATGGGTACACTGTCGTCAGCAACAATACTCGGGTAGACTGTGGTGTTAAAACAATGCTAAACTGGTACTTAAGGGGCCCGAAGTGTGCCAAGAAAATATCCTCCACCCCATTACACCACCAGCCTGAACCACTGATACATGGCAGGATGGATCCATTCTTTCATACTGTTTGCACCAATTCTGACCCTACATTCAAACGTCGCAGCAAAAATGAAGATTCATCAAACCAGGCAACGTTTTTCCAGTCTTCCGTTGTCCAATTGTGGTCAGCCTGTGCAAACTGTAGCCTAAGTTTCCTGTTCTTAGCTGACAGGAGTGGAAAGGAGTCTTATTTGACCACCAATTTTATTTATAGAGCTTGTTGTGAGTTGCAGTTTACTCATGTTTTAGAATGAAACAAGCATTATGTTATTAGTTTGTTTTCTCTGAGGTGATATAACACCAGAAACAGATTACACTGTATTTTTGCTAGCAAATTGACCCAGATTCAGTGATCATGGACTATGATGTTATAGCTTGCCATCACCACAGCTGACAGAACCAATATCATCCTTCTGTTGGGTCACTTGTGTGTGTGCTCCAAAATGTTGTGTTACGTTCATTAAACTACAAGAGGGAATGCAAAAAACTGGGCACACTACAGTCTTTTTGACAGGATGCTGTCTGACATCCAAAATATTGTGACGTCTGCCTGGGTGGCCATTATTCAGCTAACATACTGTTGTCTGATTCTGACAGAAACACCAGCTGAAATATTTTAATAGTATTTATACTCTTCGCATTACATTTTTGTTAAATCAATTTACTGTAAAATAACAAAAAATAAAAGGTCAGACATTGCAAAACTTTCAAGTGATCTTGGCAGCATCCTTGTCGGACTAAATACGGCATGTGAGGAAATCACAGGCTTAATGATTTTCTTAAAATCTGGTGAAGCTTAAATCTTCATTGTGTTTTCAGTTTCATTCTGAGGTTCTGCCGTGTCATATAGACAGATTAGTAATAAAGCTTTGGACATGTTTTTTGTTGGCAAAAGAGCAACACTTAAAGAGTAGACCACACACTTCCAGTGTTGATGCCATTTCACAGAGCTGGAGCTATCTCAGATCACAGATGTGAAAATGTATAGTAGTCTTTTGCTCATGGGTCTTTGGTTCAAAACATTTTCATACTCAGCCACACACAGACTCCAGTAGTGTCTTCAGAAATGCTGATATAGTTCATTTTGACAGGTAATGCACCATGATACCTGAAAAATCCTAACCAAAACAGTCATTCATTAAGGTTTTAGAATTGTGATCCACTTGTATGGCAGTTTTACCTCCCAGTCACATGCTGCAGGGAATAGGTAAACATTAAATTTGCAAGTTGGCTCTGAAACTAGAAGCCAAGAATTGTTTACTCTGTTACATTAGGAGGACTTATTTGGGAAGACTTTGCCAGGGAAATGCAACTTTGCTGCAAATAGTTATATCTTTAGTGTCATTTTGACAAACATTTCAACCTTAATTTGGTAAAAGCCAGTGGGAACTGCATAAAAAACTCTGGCTGGCCTTGACCAAATTTTGTTTTTTTCTGATAGCTCCCACGGCATTGAATTCAGGCTCAGACAGACGTGTTGTGTTTTAGGCATCAAGATAATTAACTGGTCACAGCCGAGTTTTCCTGGAAATTGACTGTATTAGTGAGACTCTTCTCTATTCTCGCCTCTTCCCTTTCATGTTTTTCCCACTTGGCAACTGTCACACAGAAAGCTTTGAAGTGGGTGTAAATAAAAAGACATGCATGCTTAATGAGCACGAGTAAAAATGGCTTAATACTTGTTTTAGCAATGGAGCTCTGCTTACCGAACCGAACGTCGAGGCAGCGTGACTACTTAATTAAGTTGTCTGTTAACACAAAGAGGCCAACAGTGACATTTGCTGTGGTGTCGGTCACATCATATCTGATTAACTTCAAGTTGTCGTTTGAAAAAGTCCAAAACATCTGCAACTAAACGCTAATTTCGCCTCCTGAAGTCACTTGTAAAACAAAATATCTTACAGTGACTTGCCAAGAGGATGTAATGAGCCAAGATCAAATGCTGAAAGTCACTTATAGTCGGTGATATGTGCAGGGCCAGAGAGTAAAAAGGAGAAAGAAAAAATAAGAAGTAAGGAATGGTCTTCTGCTTTCAGATTTACAGCCGCAGGGTCACCAGTAGAATCGGAGCTGGAGCAGAGTGGTGCAAAACTCTTCTCCTCCTCCTTCCCTCCCTCCCTCCTGGCCTCCTTAGCCTCCTGTGCTCACACCCAATTTTTGGCTCTTTGTTACTGTATATGGGTCACACTGTGATTGTGTGTATATACAGGTGAATTTATTATTTTTCCTAGCAAGCATATGGAAAGAGGTACTCAAAACATTTCCTAGAAGTAACGACACAGAAGAACAATGCTGCATTTGAAGCAAAGGTCATGCCTTCAAACATTTCCTTACGCAAACGTATGCGTTACATCAGAATGTGTATTTTTGTTTTAAAGGAGAACTCATTCTGAACACATTCTTACTGTAAGAAATCAAAATAATGCATTCATTATGCCATATATAGATTTTTTAAAAATGTTGTGAAAGTGTGTGGGTGGTTTAATTTACAGTAAATCATTGTTTTATGAGCTAGTTTTATGTTTTTGTATGTAAAACTTACTTTTCTATAACTTCTCACTACAGACCTACAGCAGTATTGGGAAAATCCTTACAATTTTAACACTATCTATGTGAATGTATGCATGCAAGTGTCAACTCAGCTAAGCCTGATGTAGTCATCATTTAAAGAATTTATACAGTACGCTTTAAGGAATTATCCCAAGTGGTGCATGTCTTTTATTTGCAGAGAAAGAGCGGTGGTTATACAACAATATTACATTTTTTTCATTTCTTTGTTCTTGGCACAACAAACAACAGTGTTGCAGAGAGTCAATTTTATCATTACCAATATGTGATAAGAATAATACAAGCAATAGCATTTATTTTTTAAAAAGATTAAACTCTGACAGGACAATTTTCCATTGCTTCTCACAGGATCTGTAACAAAATGTAACACTTGAGCATGTGTGTGAATAAAAGTGTGTTTGCTCCCACTAGTTTACCTGAGCTCCCCATGAAAAGCGAACACAATCCCAGCCTGAGCAGAAAGGCAGGATGTTTTTGATGAAGCAGTGGGCTTAATTTAGGCCCAGGCATTCTCAGTATCTGTCACCTAACTCCCAATGATCTCAACACACAGTGCAGTTGTGTGCATGTGTGTGTGTGTGTGTGTGTGTGTGTGTGTTAGTTTATGTTGATCCACAGGCTATAAAGGCAGGCTATAAATTCAAGAAATGTACACCAACATTTGGCCCTCCACACAAATTGTAATACCTCCCAAATATAAAGACAACATCATACCCATTCCCCTTTTTAATTTGGCTAATAATAATAAAGCAAATAATAAGTGCAGCTTTTCAACAGACACTACTATGATAGTGTCTCTCTGATTTGATTTTATTATGAATTATTAATACTGGCTATTAAAAAATAATCCCATTAACTCTGCCAAATGCCCCAAAATCTTGATTTCTTCTTCTGAAGAAGCTGGCTTGGTTATAGCTGCTGCTTGGCCATTAAGTAACCAAACAGGCATAGCCATTGCCAGTAAACCAGCAAAAGCAAAAAGCGAGTGCCAGCAACCTCTGCCAAAGACTTCAGCTTGCACCCAGTGTTCTTCTCTTACTGGTACACAGAGAAATTATCTGCCTACTTCTTTGAATTGCAGATTTTTCTATCCCTGTATGGACTTTTTTTTTTAGTTTAAAATACTTTAAGAATTAAAAACCTCTGTTGCAAAGCAGCAATATTTAAGAAAAATTAGAAAATGAACATCCATGTGTAGATCCTTGCTTATTGAACACATACATATACTGATAAGAGCATATGCATGTGCTCCTTCTTGGCTATTAAGTAACCAAGCAGGCGTAGGCATTGTCAGCTAACCAGCAAAACTAAAAAGCAACTCCTACAAACTCTGCCAATGACTTTATTTTGCACAGAGTGTTCTTCTTTTGCTGGTACATAAATACATTTTCTACCTCCTTTGAATTTCAGACTTTTTCCAGACTGCATGGAAAATGTTCTTATTCATAATAATGACAAACCTCTGTTGTGAAGCAGCTACATAAAATAATTATATGGATCTCCATTTTCTAGATCTCTCTGCACTCTTGTTTGATGAGCATGTGCATATGCTGATCGGGTTTTTGAAAATCACGCAAGAGGACCTTGCAATGTTCTGACCTCGAGCTTGGCGTTACTTTAGTGCTGCATTAAACGAACATGCTCCAACTCGTCAAATGGCTGCACGGAGAGCAAGGAGGAGATCTGTGTGGTCGTCATGCATCCATAACAAATGGAAAGACAGGAAGACCACACAGCAGCATGGTCAGATCAGGTTGTCAGAGACCATATTTAAAATCTGGGTCAGAGTCCAGGCCATAACCTTGGTCTCACTATGGATCCACACTCCCTCCTCTGCACCCTATTCCACCTTCATCTCATCCCACTACCCTATCTTTGTCTTTTTTCTCTCTTTTGGTTGAATCACTTCACCCACTTTCCACATCCACATTTTTATGCATTTCATTCCCTCCCTCAACCTTCTTCTGAGCAATCCACTGAGGCTGCTTTGCCATCTGCTTGTGTTAAGCTTCATGGGAAGCATCTTAAGATGAAGATCATATTAATTTCATTGTAAATTCATGAACATGAAGATGAACAAGATGAACGTTGCATTTAAATGTAATAATCTAAAAATGTTGATTCTAAATGTGTGAATTGTTGAGATAATAGTGAAACTATTGTTCCACTCCAATGAGAAATTGTGAAAATTCAAATTGGGTTCAAGGCATAGCCTTATGATCCAAATGCAAGTTCAGGGGCAGTGAAGAGTGTTAAAGTAAATCTGTCCACTTATTAAGCGATGGCATATAGACCCTTAAATAATAGTTTCCATATTCAAGCCTCTATTAAATTCAGAAAAATTTAATTGATCTGAAGTTGCTTTGTATTGCAACATAAACACCCTAAAATATTAGCGAGAAAACCCCAACAAGCAGACAATCCCTTATGAGCAAGCACTTGGCAAAAGTGGGGAGGAAAAACTCCTTTTTAACAGGAAGAGACTTCTGGCAGAACCAAGCTGACAAGACAAGAGCATAGAAAGACTATAAACAGCAAACAGCACATGGAGAGTGAAGGAGAAGTGCTTAGTGCAGCACAGTCGTGTCTGTTTCTTCTTCCTGCCATATGAAGGTACCTACAATATCATTGATGCCTCTTGTGTTTGCCAATCGGGGACTTACAGGTGCTATACCACACAACTGACCCTCAACATATGCATTTTAAGCACAAAAGTCAAAGTGTTTTATTTTATTGAAACACTTTTTAACAATCACCCTAAGGCTTCGAAAACACTGTGCGGCTGTGCATTAACATACCAACGCATCTGTAGCTAGCCTCGGGGATGAA
This sequence comes from Heterochromis multidens, assembly GCA_015108495.1. NCBI lineage: Eukaryota > Metazoa > Chordata > Actinopteri > Cichliformes > Cichlidae > Heterochromis > Heterochromis multidens. The sequence goes on along the minus strand of VUQS01029518.1, from coordinate 30,584 downwards.
CATCATTATAGGTTGCCTGCTCTTTTATTCTATTTTTTGAACCCTTCACTAACCCTGTATTTATAGATTAAGTTTTTCATCTTCATATATATCCAAAATTATAGCAATGCTGCATTTTCTTTTCTAGAAATACCTGGGCTAGAAAATGGCATGTCATTTTTAGATGTCAACTAGGTAGCTGGCTTAGTGCCTCTCCTCTCTTTTTTTTGGACACCATTTTTGATTGTAACATCTGAGAGAAGAACCACAATGATCCCTTTGTTGGAGATGAAAGTATTTCCAATGTTTTTAACTCTTGTGTTGTTTGCTTTTAGGAAGTGAAGGAGCATTTGAACCAGAAAATGGGTAATTACACCAAACTTGCTCTACTTTACAATAAATAAATTAAAGAAAAAAAGGATTTTTAGCTGTTATATGCTGTTTTACTTACATGTGAGTTATGCTCAAGTACCTTTTTAGTACTATTAAAAATACCTGAGTATAGCACCCATACTTTAAAGACAGACTCTGTATTCTGAGAGATCAGCCTTGTGACCTTTGATATGTGATTGATGTGTTTGGACATGTTTTGTTTACCTTAGCGCACAGAAATTATACTTTGTTGTCTAACAGGCATTTACACCTAAGATTTACATGAGTTTCTCCTACTTGTAACTGTGCAAAGCCAGTAGGTTTGCAATGAATACAGACCTTTGAGGTGCTACATACTGCCATTGGGGCCAACTTCTGTTTATCAGGGAACATTTACTCACATAGGTTGTCTGCTCTTTTATTCTATTTTGAATGTATGTGTATTAAATATATAGGATATAAATTTCAAATATGTAAATTTTTGACTTCTTCTAATATATATATTACAGAGCTAAGCTGGCTGCTCACCCTTGTTTTATGACACTGCTACATAAACTAAATATATCAATTCATGCATTAAATACAGCAGTAACACTGAGCTTTTAATTCAACTCCTGGTCAGATATTATTGTTAATCTTTTAAATAGTTTTTATGCACTTTTAGAAAGTTTAAGAGAAAGAGCCATATATAGAATTTAAGATTTAAGAGGTGCCACATAACTACCTAATCTCTAAGGCAGACCTGGCAGGCCTGCAGCAGCTGTAACAGTGGCCTTGCCGCCATTCATCATGGGAAAATGGCAAACACTGTACAAATTAAGTGGCATGAATCTCTGTGCTTCTCTTCAGCACAGTCTCTCTGAACCTACTGTGGAGCTAACATGGCTGCCAGCAATAAGACATAATGACATTATCCTGCTTTCTTGCTGGAGGCCTCCCAGTAAGGAGTTCTTGTGAACACATCTTCAGAGTGACATGGAGACGGGCCTGCAACCATCAGCGGAGCTGAGCTGAGCTGCTTTAGAGCCCTGCTGAGACCTGCCAGGCCCACAGCTTTCCCTGCCAGGGGCCTCGCTCGAAGTCAGAGTGAGTTACAACCCATGCTCTTGACACACACATGCTAATGCAGAAACAAGCAGCCAGTATGTAGGCATGCAGACGCATGCACAGGTGGAATACATAGTGGAATATGTGTGTGCAACCATAAACCAATACGAAGGGAGAGAAAAAACACTGTACGTGCAAATATATGCACACTCATATATAATGATACCCCTCTAACAGAAAGCGTAGCTCCACTGGACCACTAGATAGACCGCTGCATACATAACTACATAGATTTACATACATACAATCACACACACTCATAGATATGGTACATGCAGCCTAAATGAATGTGATCCCTGCTTCTACGCATGCAGTAAAGTGAGCATGTCCTCTAACAGGGGCTCTATCTGTCAGGGGTAGTTTGAGATCAAGGTCCAGCAGCTGCTGGATCAACTGGATTGATCTGTCTGGGTAAACATGAAGACTGGAAATGAGCATGTTTGTGATTAAGGGCTTAACAGGAAGTGTGTGTGTGATAGTAAGGGAGAGGGAGCTTCAGTATATGACTGTTTATACCTTGTACAAAACAGAGTACTGTGTATTACCTCCATATATGTGTCAGGACTGTATGTTATATTGTGCGGATTTCCAGCTCCATATTTATATTCTTGGATTCTGCTGGAGTGATTTTATATCAAAATCCCTCTTACTTTATACTGGGCATTATTGGTGTAGCCCCTTAGTTCATCCTCTGTCTGAAATAAGCTGTTTTAGCTCCTACTTCCTTTAAACTTGCTTTCTTCTGATTGGCTGCCCCTCGTTAATTCAAGTTGGTGGGTGGGGCTTCTGTGCTCACAAGCCAGAGCTATGTACCACATACTACATTAAGAAAATCCTCCCTCACAGGAAAATCTTATTGGGTGCTTGTTAATGTTTTTCATCGTGACTCACCTAAAAAGAGGCTGTCCTCTTCCAGAAAATGACGCCATATTTATGTTTTTTAAATATTTTCCTAACCATAACCATGTAGTTTTGGTGCCTAAACATAACAAAACTGCAAGTGAAAAAAAAAAAAAAAATTAAAGTTGTGCCTGATGACTCAACTTCCAGCCTCCCCGGTTTCTGAGTATATCAGAGCTTTTCGACAACGCCACCACAAAATTATGTTGTGAATTATTAGAGACCTCAACACAAAAAACATGACACATATCAGACAGGTGGAAAGTGTGCAGAAGCAACACTCATGGCCATTTAAAAAAAAAAAAATACTGAACAAATCAAGGTGAATTTACTTAAAATTTGGTTGTAGCCACCTTAATTATCTTGCACAGTGGCTTCAGATACAGAATAAATGTGTCGGTCCATCTGCTCATTACAGCCAAACTGTATCTGAACAGACCCTATTAAGCTCTCACACGAGGGCTGACCAACAGTTTCATGCTGGCTATATGAAACTATCTCACAGTAGCAATATATAGTGAGTGCATGGGTAGCTATATGGTTTGTGTCTAATCCCAGGAATGTTGATGTCGTCCAGAGTTTAATAAATGGAGGCGTGGGTGTGGAGTAAGAGTCCCCTGGAGCAGAGTTAAGGTCTTAATGTACTAAAAAGCCTTGACCCAGACCATATACACCCACTCACAGGGAAACAGCACCTTCTCTCCAGTCCAGCACATTCTTTCATATTTTGGCTACGCAGCAAAGAAATATGCACTTGGACATACACTGAGATATTCAAGCACAACATGGAAGACATGACCTTAAACAACAAACATGCACAAAATGTACTGAGCAGCTCAAACACACACATACACGAACACATCCTTGTTGACTTGTGTTGGTCGTCATTCAATGAGGAGCACATGACTTAAATCGGGTGTGGTGCATGACATCTTATTGAACAAAAGCGTCCCACAGAGAGAGCTGATGGGGGAGACGATCCCTCCCTGCTTGTCCTGTCTGTTGGGAGTCATGAGGTCTCCATCTCGTTTGCCACGCTGTGTCTCGTGGTTCAAAGTCTATAAAATGTTCAAGCTAAAAAGGAAAAAAAAAATCCCCTGCTTTTAAAACTTTCAGCTGCAGTGGCGTGTTGTCAATAAATCAGCTGCTTTCCCCGAGGACAGCAACGTTATCTCCGGGGAGAGAGGAAGTGCAAAACACTGCATGTTTTTCAAGAATGAAGCCTTTGAATTTCTTGTTGTGTCCTATAAATGTCTCACCTTGAGGGTCTGATGTCTCTCAGTGAGAATGGAGAGCTTGTATTTTACACATTCAACCCGCCGCTTCAACATGCTTATGCAGTTATGCAGAGATAAACTCAAGTATTTCAATCACAGAAGCTTTATTGTGTTTTGTCTCATTAACTGATCTCTTTTAAGTGTCTTGCTGATTAACCTGTCATTTAACTGTCAAAGCCGTGACGACTATCTCCATGTGAGGTCAGCAAGATTTGGTTCATATCTTACAGGGAGTATTCCTTAAATTAAGAGATACACCATCTTCACACATGCACTGTAGCCCCAAACTTTTCTAACATTACCCGGTGGAGCTGAATATGAGTATGTAAATATCCATATCAGTTGGACCAGCCATAATACAGACTTTTCCCAGGCAGCCTGCTAGTAGAAAGCTTATGTAAAGTCCAACTGAGCCCATGTGTGAATGGTTCAGGTAATTGTCTGGAGAATTCACAGGGAGCGAGTGTTCGTCACATCTCCTGCTGCCTGCACACTCTAACCAGTCACCATCCCTCACCTAAACTGCACAGTGCATTTCGAGTGTGTCTATGCATCTGTTACGTATGAGAAAGGGCAGCTCTGAACGTGTGAACCTGATTCTCCTAACATCATCCGGAGTTCATCCAGAGTTAAACTGGCTATGGTCTCATCAATCAAGGCTGTGCTTCACAATGCATCAGCTTCAGTGATAAGATTATCCATCACAACAAACCTTTGCAACTGTTTAGGAACCCAGTAAGGTAAATACTCAGGGAAATACTGTGAGTTGCATGTACAGGCAGGTTGATAAAGTACTTATGCAAGTGTTAAAATGACTAATAAATTAGTATTCCACAATGATAAAGGAAGATCCTTTAGAAAAGAGTGAAAAAAAAGATTGCTTACTACTGAACATCCCCTTCTTGATCTGGCTGATAGCAGAGAAAAGCTTGAACAGGGTGAGCAAACTGGTAAAATCACGCTGAGCAGAAAGAAGGGTAGGGGTAAACAGTATATATGTGTGTATGTGTCTGTATAATCCCATTACAGGATAGTGTCATCAAGAGCCAGTGCCCCAAGGCCGCTGGCTATAGTTCATCAAGGGCACTTTAAATTAGAGTAATGTTCACTAACACAAGGTTAGACGGTTCATCTGCTGGAGAGTTATGAAAAGGGGGGATTGTCTGGTGGTGTGCTGATGGTCCAGAGAAAATCAAGTGAAGAAGTTTTGAATCCCAGGCTTATATGTGACTATGGTTAATTGTAGACTGAACTGAAGAACTGGAGAATGAAGTGAAACAGATGCAGAGGGGGCTGCAAAGCCTGAGCTCTTTAATAATGGCTGCCTTGACAAATTTAAGACAATGTAAAGAAAAAAATACTGACGGCCGCCATTGCTACCCCTCAGCCTCCTAGTAGATGCACCTATGGTATAAATTTGAAAATCCAAGGTTATCGCATTCACAAAATTTTCAGAAAACTTGATCTCTGACCTTGACCTTGAGGTTAAGGTCACTGAGATTCAAACTCATCTGAGATGTTTAGTACATGCACCTATGGTTTGAATTTGAAAATTCTACATTGCCTTGTTCTCAAGTTATTGTTTACAAAGTTGAGTTTCCACGCACCTGTGCTGTAGGGTGATGACAGTAAAAAGGGAAATAAAATAAAGTTTGTCAAATGATTTTTACCTTGATTATGTACATAATTATTGTGTAAAATGCTGAATAAAGATTGTTGAAAAATAAAATTAACTGTCTTCTTGTCCCTGTGCATAGAATATTTACTGTATAAGGTTCAATTTTTCAACTTTTTGTTCCACAAACCCAAATCGTTAAAAAGAGCTCACAAATATATTACATTTCCTGACAAAGTTGGGCACTGTTGCTTTTAGCAGACTATAATCAAACAGGAGTAAACAGTGTATTTCTTATTAACTACTTTAAGCTGTGGAATAATACAAATTTGGTGCTCTAGTGAGTTATGACATCTCACATGTGGGATCAATTAAAAACAAACTACAGTGAACTGCGTTGAACATCGTCAACCTTACAAGTATACAGATGCAAAAGGCACATCTGAGGAGACACGTGTGAATTGTACTTTTACTTTGGTTCACATGCAGGATAACTGACTGAAATGTTCAAATACAAGTCTAATTCATTTGGTGGCGTGTGGGTCACGAGCAGCTTTAAGTTCTCCATTTAGAATAAATGGTCACAAAATATTGTCATTTCCTTTCACTACGAGCAATCTGCTACAATTGAAAGTGCTGAACAACTCAAGAGTTGTTCACAGAATAACACACAACCTTATTTAAAGCAGGAAGCTTATCCAAGAAAGCATGTTATCAGGCTTCAACTGCTATGTAAAACTGGGTAGTTAGGCCTCCATTCTCTATGCAAAGTGACAGCTAAAGAAACAGTCCCCTGAACTCCGTGGGGAAAAGAAACGTGTAAATGAGCTAACTAATCTTGTTTAGATCAGCTTTTCTGAAGATATCACTGACACCCGCGCACAAACAGGAAAAATGAGTCAGACATTCCTTGCATATAAAATACACTCCTCTCTCACAAGTGTTTGATAAGCTATGTTAAATGCTGTTCTTTGCTGCTGAAACACTTTCACTTTTTTTTTTTTTGTTTTTAAAAAAGGTTCTTTTTTTGTCTGAGAAAGAGAAATGACACCAATGCTGCAGCTTGAGTTGTTTAATATATATACTGTCTTTACCTAAAGCACTATACAGTACCTTATCTGGTATGTGTTGATATCACTATTAGTCATGTCTCAAGAATCTGCAAGTGTTTGTGTGAGTTTTGTTTCCCTAGGCAAAGTTTGGCAAACCACAAAATTCCTTTAAATCTCCACCAAATTATTAACAGCTCCAAACACAGCAAATGTTTTAAAAACGCTTTGAAACCCGAGTTTGAATAAAAGAAAAGGCTCGTGAACACAGAGTGTTGGCAGGGAGAATTATCATTCTGATTTTGCAGCATTTTAATAAATGCTCTTTATTTTTTATTCCAGCTAATATTTTTGAGCAATAATCCTTTCTCATTTGTTTAATCTTCTTATGAACCCTCATGCCCCAACTGAGCTTTGGGAAAGCACCTACCTAATGAGTTCATAGACAAAAGTGAGGGGGAAAAAAAGTCTTTAAACTGCCAGCAATCTAGCACATCATATTTTTTTTTAAAAAAGAAAAACTTGAGCAGTTTATGTGTGGGAGGCCAGTGATGTGCCCCACCCAATAACTACCCTTTCATAGAGTCAATGAGCCCAACCCTGGAGCTGCATCTCCAGACCTACCAATAATTCCTAACTGCCTGACCCAGATGCTGCATGAGGAGGCCCGGTTGCACAGCCTGTGATCCACACCCTGGAGCTGCACTGGAGGAACTGCTCACACAGCCCAGTGGGACCAGTCTTGGATGTGCAAACATGCAGGCACATCTTATCTGTGCTGTTTTCTGACAGATACTGAACAGATA
>VUQS01029511.1:0-15380 GCA_015108495.1 Heterochromis multidens | reverse complement strand
CAAACTCTGTCCAGAAGATCACAGTCCTAGGAACAGCAAAGATACTGCGCAGGACCCTCAAGCTCCCAGGCCTCTGGTAGAGGACCCGAGCTTGAAGGATGAAGACCGCCCACAGGGCGGTTGGGGACTTTGTTTATATATATATATATATGAATCTGCCTTGACCAAAAAAATTACACGATCAAAATTAAGCCCTTTTTATTATTAGTTTTTGTCAGTGTTAATAAAATTTCATGTCTAAACATTAACTGCCATTCAGTCACTTTTGCAATTCTGTTCATGACAGCTAAGGTATGATTAGCTGCACTGATCCATGTCAATTAAAATCAAAAATTAATCAAATGACTGCATGAAATGTGAAATGAGTCACTCACAGTGATGACAGAAAATTCAGCACTCAACTCTAGTTCTTCTCAGCTTTACAGAGCTTTACAAAATCTTTTTTTTTGTTTTCTTTTTGCCTGAAACTTTTATGTTAAATTCATTTCAGATCAGTTTTATTTATAAAGTTTCAATTCACAACAACAGTCATCTTACGGAGCTTTACACTGTCAAATAAAGACGTTACAATGTAAGACAAAGAAAACTCAAATGATCAGAAGATCTGCTAAAAGCAAGAACTTGACAACGGGGGGGGGAGAAAGAACTCATTTTTAACAGTAAGAGACCTCTGGCGGAATGAGAATTAGAGAGCACAGACAGAGAAAAGAGGAGCCAAGATAGAAACAATGAACAGCAAACAGGAAAAGCACAATTACAGCAGAGAGTAGACCAAAGTTAATAGTATGTAATAGTTGCATATAAACCCCTGGGGAATTGAAAGAGTGGAAGACAAGTGCTCAGAGCATCACTGAAAGTCCCCCCAGAGTATGAGCCTATAGTGGCATAACTAAAGCCTTGTTTAAGGTCACTGTATTGGTTGTTGCATGCTCCAACTGTGACATCAGCATAGCCCCATACTCATTTATACTGGCAGTTGAGGCATTTCAGACTCTGCAGTCTTCTTCTGAAGTAACCTCCACATCAGTGCTGGTATAGGGATAGAAGAAGTCAAAACTTATGCAAAGCTATCACAGTTATGTTTTAAGTTTCAAAGTTTTCTCCAGAAAGTCTCTTTTTTTAAGTTGTTGCAGCATCTTCCCTCTCTGTAATCTGAAACTATCTGAACCCCTGTACTTGTTGTTATCATTGAAATGGTGGTAAAGACTGATGTGACCATGTTTTCAATCAGGCTGTGCCAGCCGCAGACAGTTTTTGCAGCAGGCACGAGCAGTTGTGACATCAGTTTTGGCACATGCTGCTGTTTGCAAGAGTGACAATGGTGAGCATAAATCCGGTGTAATGATGGTTCATGATCACCTGATCCAGCCTCAACTACAAGTTTGTCAAAAAATCTGAAGCCTAGTTTTAAAGGTGTAAATAGTGTCTGTCTTCTGAATCCAGACTGGGAGTTGGTTCTATGGAAGAGGGATCTGACAGCTGAAAGCTCTGCCTCCCATTCTACTTTTGGAAACACAAGTAAGCCTAGACTTTCAGAGCAAACTAGATTATGCAATTTCTGGAGAAATTGTGGTGGGGTTGCTGCTACTGCTGGACATTGTTGGTTGCTTTGTATGATGTGGGTTGGAGTTTAAAATTTGCCCTTTTTAAAAATATGTCTACAATTAAGCTGTGCAGCTCATTCTGTAAACAAAATGGCCACCAAGAGAGCGACATGAATGAGCCACATTGTGGCTTCTAACTTTCTCTCTGAGTGATGACAGCTGAATTCTCAGTACAATGTTTGTTTTTAATATATGTGAATGTAGACTTTGTCCAACAATGTCGCGGTCACACAATTACAGATTTCAACGGCACAAAGCAGCATTAGCATTAACAGCTGCTAAAGCTCTTGTGGTGTATAGGCCATGTTAAAATCAGTATTTCATTGTCATTCTGTTGTTTGACAACAATAACAGAAAAATGTACTAGAAAGCACATTGCTGTTTTGCAACAATCCCACCAATTAGGGTAGTATATTACAATATTGTTTTCAAGATATAATGAGGCTTGAACATTGTGGGTAAGGAGAGTTATTTTAATTCTAGATTTAACAGGGAGAAAATGAAGGGAAGCTAATATTCATAGTTAATCCAGTCTCACAGCACTTATTCTCCACATTTTAGTGTTAAATTCACTATACACTTCTTTCTGAGTACCACACAGAAAAAGGTAATGAGCTAGCAAGGGATAGTGCTAAAAGTCAAATTCAAAGTCAAATTTGTGTATTGTGTGTTTTGTCTTACTTTGGGCAAATTGCCTCTTCAATGACCCGTTATACTCACTGCATTGGTCATGTTGTATGCAAACAGTGATATTGCCACACCTCTGTAAGACTTATATTAGCGCCGAGCATGGAAGTACTTGCTACAGTGTTTACTTGAATGACAGGATTCGCCACTCAGACAAAACCTCCACCACTGGTATAGAAGGAGAAGAAGTCAAAACTAGAAGAAAAGAAATCACAGTTTGTTTGTTTTTTTCCAAAACGTCTCATCTTTTTAAACTGTTACATCTCCCTCTGTATAATCTGTGAATCTCTGAGCTTCTGTACTAATATGTCATTAAAATGGCTGTAAAAACCAACACAACTGTACACTCGTGTCTACAACTCAGCAACACCAGCCACTTCACCTGTGTGAGGTTACAAAAACTGAGAGGTTCACAACCCACCAAAACAACACCAAAGCACGGTGTGCAGCAGCGGATGTGACATCACTTTTGTTGTGCGCTGCTGCACTAATGTTTCCAAGGGCGACAACGTATAGTTTAATGGGCCCTTTACTCTCAAAATACTCAAAAGTGTAGGCAATTGGAAAGAGAGACTGGAATCATTAATATCCAGAACTACACTTAATGATTCTTAATATAGCTACTCTTGAATATTTAGAATAGTCACACAGTAGCTTTAATTCATTAATTAAAAAGCATAATATTCATAAAATGCTTAGTAATTATATAGTATTTCATTATTCTAACATATATATTTGAACTTTTAATATCATAAAAACACATTTTTCTTGAGGCTTTTTAAATAAATGATTTTGCTTATGGCTGCCTCTGTCATGTTGCCAGAGATCTGCTGCCCGCGCTGCCCTTAAGTATAGCCAGCTCAATGAGGAAATGCAGGCCAGTTGGAAGAAGGGGGGAAGAAATACCAGAGCTCTGCCCAAGAGTGGAACCACCATTGCCAACTTGAGGACAAAAACAAACTACAAAAGAACAATAATACCCTGGCCATGACAGTACCCCCCCTCAACGGTTGCCCCCAGGCCAAACGATGTAGACAGGGTCATTGTCCACCAACGGGGCGGGGGCTCGGTCAGAGGGCACAAAGGACTGAATGAGACGGGCTTAATCTGAGAAACGTGAAATGTGGGGATGGATCTTGATGGACGCAGGAAGTTTTAAACAGACTGCAGACGGGTTGATGATACGTTCTATTTTAAAAGGACTGATGAACCTCGGGGCTAGCTTTCTGGTAATGCACTTCAATGGGATGTCTTTGGAGGACAGCCAGACTGGGGTCCTATGATAATCGGCCAGCCGGCGATTTTGTTGGGCGGTCCAAAGCAGCCTTGGTTTGCCGCCAGATGTGACGGCAGCAGGCGCATGTGGTGTTGAACTGACGGGACCGCCATTTCTCCCTTCTGCACTGGGAAAAGTGGCGGCTGATAACCAAGTGATACCTCGAACCAGTGTTAATTTTGTTGACGAATAATTTTCATCATAGTTTTCGTCAACGACCTTTTTTTTCTGACGAAAACAAGACGATAACTAAATAAAAACTAATGCGCGAAGACAAAAACTATCCAACCGAGGTGTGAGCTCGGTTGGATTATGAGAGGTGTGTTGTGTGAGAAGACACAACACACTGCAGAGCTGCCTCGAGCTCCTGATTAGCTCAGTTTCGCCATTGGATTGGGGGTGAAACCCAGAGGTTAGACTAACCTTAGCTCCGAATGCTTTGCATAAGGCTCTCCACACTAGGGAGATGAATAGGGGGCCATGATCAGACTATATCGGAGGGGAACCCGTGAAACCTGAAAACATGCTGGGCCATTAAATGGAGGCGGAGGGAAGTTTAGGGAGTGCAACAAAGTAGGCTGCTTTAGAGAATCTATCAATCACTGTGAGGATGGTGGTTTTGCCCTCAGAGGTGGGCAGACTTTTAACAAAATCAAGGGCTATGTGGGACCAGGAATGGCTAGGAACAGGCAAGGGAAGCAACTGACCTGAAGGGGACTGAGAACTGGACTTATTTTGTGTGCAAACTGAGCAGGCTGAAACAAATTTGCAAGCATCCTTATCCAAGATGGGCCACCGAAAGGTAGGGAGATGGTTCGACTGACCCCAGGGTGACAAGCGAGCTTGGAGGAATGTACCCACTGCAAAACTTGGGCTCTAGCTGACGAGGAAACGAAGGTGGAATTGGGCGGTCCCGTGCTGGGGTCAGGTTCGCTAAGCTGCGCTTGCTCAACCCAATCCATGATCTCCGAGGTTAATGCCCCCGCAGCGACACAGGCGGGGGGTAAAATGGTGGCAGGAGGCGACGGGCTGGTCTTGGATGAAAACTGACGGGAGAGGGCGTCAAGTTTAAAGTTTCGGGACCCCGGACGATAAGTAATGATGAAGGAAAACTGACCGAAAAATAGGAACCATCTTGCCTGGTGAGAGTCTAGGTGTTTCGTGTTCTGAAGATAAGCTAAGTTTTTGCGGTCTGTCCAAATGACAAATAGCTGTTCCGCCCCCTCTAATCAGTGTCTCCATTCCTCAAGGGCAGTCTTCACTGCTAACAGCTCGTCCCCCACGTCATAATTTCTCTCCACTGGAGACAGGCGGCGGGAGAAATAGGCGCAGGGATGCAGTTTACCGTCCTCATCAGCATACTGGGATAAAACCGCCCCACCCCGGAGTCAGAAGCATCGACCTCAACAATGAACTGTTTATGGAGTTTAGGTTGAACTAAAACAGGCGCTGAACTGAATAGCTGTTTGAGCTTGAAAAAAGTCTTGTCAGCCTCAGGGGTCCATGAGAATGCCCTGGAAGCAGATGTGTGTTGTGAGACGGGGGCAGCAACTTGGCTAAAGTTTCTCATGAATTGCCTGGAAAAGTTGGCAAACCCCAGGAAACCCTGCACATCTTTCCTTGAGGCAGGAACTGGCCAATCCATAACCACTTTTACCTTTACGGGGTCTGCTTTCACCTGCCCACTCTCTAGGACGAACCTGAGAAAGGTGGCTGAGGACACGTGGAACTCACACTTTTCAGCTTTAACAAAAAGTTTATTTTCCAGGAGGCACTGAAGTACCCGCCTGACGTGCACTTTTTGCTGTTCCAAGTTCCTGGAGAAAATAAGAATGTCATCCAAATAGACGAAGACAAAGATATTCAAAAAGTCTCTCAAAACGTCATTTATCAGAGCCTGGAAGACTGCAGGCATGTTAGTTAGGCCGAATGGCATCACCAGACACTAAAATGGTCCTAACGGTGTTGAGTTGAAGGCAGTCTTCCACTCGTCAGCCTCACAAATTCGTACCAGATGGTACGCATTTCTTAATTGAAGCTTAGTGAAGATAGTTGCTTCCCGCAGTGGTTCAAAGGCAGAATTTATCAGAGGTAGGAAATACTTATTTTTCACAGTTATTTTGTTTAACCCCCTATAGTCTATGCATGGCCTCAGTGTCTTCTCCTTCCTTTCAACAAAAAAAGAACCCGGCCCCCACTGGAGAGGTTGACGGTCTGATGATTCCTGCAGCTAGTGAGCCTTTAATGTACCTCTCCACGGCCTCCCTCTCGGGACCTCAAGAGAGGTTATAGAGCCGACGAGATGGCAGAAGGACCCCAGGGAGGAACTGGGTAACTGGGCAATCATAAGGTCTGTGAGGTGCAAGAGAAAGTGCTTTGTCTTTACTGAACACAGGAGCCAGATTGTGATATTCTTCAGGGACCCTTGTCAAATCTGGCGTGGATTTTTGTGGGGATTTGGGAGCAGGGGATGCAGATGTGAGGGCTGAGACAGCCAGCGGGGAGGCGAGAGGTACAGTGGGAATGTTGTATTGCTGAATAAACATGTCTTCTATTAAGTTCTGTTCCCCACCTGAATAAATTAGCACTTGTACGGTCAGATCATCCCGATTAAAACAGACAGTGGCAGACAAAAGCATGCAGGGCGTGGAGGTCGAGCCACCCACCAGCATCCCCACAGCTACTGGAGGGTGCGCTCTTTTGGCCAAACCGAACACAAGGCAAGGAAGTGTCCAGCCTGGCTGCAGTAGCCTCCTTCGCTGCTCCTCCGGTGTTAACCGGGACTGACCCAGCTGCTTCGGCTCCTCCGAAGATTCAGGAGAGGAGGGCAGAGCCAGAGGAGCCAGAAAGCACAGGGACTGAGTGGTGGGCGGTCTTGACACTGCTGGAGAAGCGGAAGCATCCGAAGAGGATGCTCTGGAATCTACAGCCGAACTCTGGGACAGCTTGGTGGCGACGGACTGGACTACCCCCAGCACTTGCTCCCCCCACAGGTAAGTTGCCTGCAGTTGCCCCGCTGAGGTGGATGAGGCTTGTTCGTGCTGACCTAATATGTGGCCCTGCTCAGACCACTCAGCAGTTTGCAAAAACATTTATTGAACCAACAATATCAAAAAGGTACTAAGGTGGACTCAGGAGACGGCCACAGATTCTGAGGGAAAGGAGAAGAGAATGTTAACAGAGATTCAAAGGGGAGAAATTACTTAGTGAAAACTAGAGGCGAAACTGTCTTACCTTTCCCACGGGGCTTCCAGGTTGAAGGAGGGTTTCTCTTGACTTTCCAGGGAGCAGGTAAGTGGCAAGTGTGGAGAGTGGGCAGGCAGGTTATTTTTTAAAGGTAGGAACTTTTACAAAGATCCACTCGAAACAGGGATGGCTGGAGCTGGAGGCGGCGCAGATACTCCCAGGAACGGACGGGCTGGAGACAGAAGACAAGGAACCGAACTAGAGGCGGTCAGCTGAGGCGGAAAGATAATTGCTCACTGAGACATGAACAGAAAAAAACCACTAACTAATGAGCCTGATTACCACTGCAGGGGTGATGACGATCTGGCGGAGATTTGCTGCCCGTGCTGCCCTTAAGTACAGCCAACTCAATGAGGAAATGCAGGCCAGGTGCAGGGAAGGAGTACCAGAGGCAGAGCTCCGCCCAAGGGTGGAACCACGGTTGCCAACTTGAGGAGGAAAACAAACAACAAAAAATACCCTGGCGATGACAGCCTCCACTTATTCATTCCTAAAATAATGAATATAAACTAATTACATCACATCAGTCCCAGCTCTGAAGTCAATATGTCTTCAGAGGTTCTGCCCCCATCCTTCTAGAGTCACAGGAGTGTGTTGGGTTCCCAGTTTTATTTCAGATGCTGGCACATTGCACTCAGTTTGCTCAGGGGGCCACTTCAACATGAGTGATCTCACACTTGAGATGGGATGCAATCTGTCTTTTCCCAGGGCTCTTTGTCTAATACTGCTAATTAGAGAAAGGGAGAAAAGGGTCAATCCTCTCTGTGTGTTCTCTGTATATACCCCCCCACTCTCTACCAATTACTGGATTAGAAGGCATACTACTGGGAGTCACTTAGAAACCCAGCCCCACATGTGCTGTCATTAACAATATAAGGATAATGGTGACTGTAACACAGCCTTGAAGAGACCTGTGGTTTGTGACCAAAGTTGGCCATTAGCTGATTACTGCAGTTAATGCAGAACAACAAGAAAATCAAGGCTTTTACTCCGATGTACTTCTACAATTGAGATATCAGCACAAGAAACAGAAAAACAGAATATACAAACGTAACCGGAGTTCATGAATGGCATTAATGTATAACCCTTTACGAAGGAGTAGATAGATTTTTTTTCAGCAATTCAAGTAATCAGTTGCTTAATTACTTTCTCAAGTAAGCAATCTATTACATTGAGTATGTTAAGTCAGTTAGCGAGAGAGCAGAGAGAACAGCCATTACATCATGAAGTTTTCACATTATTTTGTGCTAGGATGATAAGTGTTTGTCAGCTGCTAAGAGATCCACTTCACATTTTTAAGAAGTACCTGCAAGCAGCTCTGCAATACCGGTGGAGAGGATTATTTATGGAGAAACTAGTCTCAAAATGGTCACAAATGTGTATGAATATGATCCACAAGTGTAAACTAATATTTACAAATGTGTACAATGATTTGTCTGTGAATGTGAGTACTCCACACACATAAATGTAATTTGAACACACATAAAGCTATTTTTCAAATAACTCAAAAACCTGAATAAAAATCATTTACATACATTTTTTAAATTAAACTTCACAAATCATACAAATTTCTAAAAATATTTGTGATATTCTTTTTAAGAACTCACATAATACACCTGCACAGAATGACCAGTACGAACAGATCATGTAATGTGCATGTGGGGTTTTGAGACATTTCTCATACTCTCAGTTTCAAACAGTTCCAGAAATGTCAGCTGCATTCAAATGCTAATGGAAAATCAGGGCATCTGGGATTCCCTTGTATTCCTGTTTTTTTTTTTTTCTAAATAAGCAGAATAGCTCTTCAACCCTCGAACAGAACACATACACTTACCAACTACAGCCTATGAAGCCTAGTAGCCTATGACGGTAATATCTGGTTTAAATAAGCTGCTGCTACATGGTGAATGTTCTTCTGCTGTGAAAACAATCAGTCAGTGCATAGCTACAGATGAGAGAACACCATGGTCGCACGGCCCTGTGGCTCATCCTTTGAAGTGAGTATATATTAACTAATCTCTTAATAATAATGGTAATGTGGGATAACTACAGTGATTAATAAATTTATTAGACTACCACCCAATGTAAGGTTTGTGCCACAGCTGCCCTAAATTAACAGCATTGGTAATTACCAATAACTTATTTTTTTGTTTTTTTATGTTTCTGTAATAGTTAATCCACCAGCATAGCATGCTCTTTAATCAAAATGATATTTTTAATGCTAAAATATAATTATTGCTGTTATCCATGAATTTTCCAATTTACTGTTTTAGAAAAAAACCTGAAAAAATAGTACATTATAATTTTTTGATTAAGATGCCAAATTACAGTTTTCTGGCATTCCTGAACAGAAAAAAATAGTTTTAGTAGTTTTAGTAGATTCATTTCTGACTTCTCAGAGAAGTCCAGTGTGTCAGCTCAAATTCAAAAACATGAATTCAGTTTGTTATTTGTCTAATAAATAACAATATAATTTTTAGTTTTAAACAAGTTTTAGACAGATTTCTAAAATATTTGTATTTTTTTGTCTTTATGTCTAGTAAATTTGTTAAGCACTGTACCTCTGACACTTTGATGTTCATCTTACCATTCTCTGATAACAGCAGACTAACACTGTTAGCTTAATTGAAACAGTTGATGTCTCCAGCCATCTTCATCAAATATTAGTCAACAATAAACTATCTTATTAAGAGTATGTCTGCTGTCAGGTTACTACATAGCATCTATAATTGGTAAATATATGAATTCTAGTTGAGGGGTGATGACCTATTCTGTTTAAAAACTTCAAAAAATTGTGTGTGAATAATTTATTCAGGTTTTGATATACATATTTGTAAAGTAGTTTTATGTAGGATATGTTCAAGGTGCTTTGTATTTTTGTGTGGATTAACACATACATCTGTAAGTACTCTAAATTACACACAAAGGATTATAATAAATCTTAGTTTACACTTTTGGATCATATCATACACATTTGTGACCCTTTTGAGACTAATTTCACTCCATACTTATTGAGGAGGAGATTGAGTGAGTGCTATAGCTCCAACACCACAATGGCTACTTTTAAGCTAAAGCTGTTGCTGGTCATGTGGGGGAGGAAATGCCACTAATATAAGCTGACTACACAACAGTGTTGGAGTGATTACTAAAAAAGTAATGCACAGATTTCACATTACTCATTACTTTTTAAAAAGTAATGCATTATTTTTACATACTTACTCCTTTAAGAAAGTAACCTGTTACACTACTTGTTGCATTATTTAATCTACAAGATAGCCTGACATGAACTGTCACATAATTAATCATAGGTGTGAACCCTAACCCTAATGCCAACCCTAAACCTAAAAAGGCAAAATTGACTTTTTGGGAAAAAATGTAAATAGCTCTTGCCTATATCTTACCCAAGAATACTTCGACACACAGACTGGAGGAGGGGGATCAAGCCGCTGACCTTCTGACTGGTAGGTATACGGCAGCCCTGCTCTATCTCTTGAGCCAAAGCTACCCTACCCCTGTGCAATGAGGTGAATTCAGTACACTCAGAAGCATATGTACAGTAGGCTACACATCTGAACAATATAACCAACAAACTAATTGCAAATGGGTTTTTACTTTTGGTAATATAACAAGTATTTAAAGAGTTAGTATTCTCAGTAGATACTGCTGGAATCTAACAAACTACTTTTCATGGTAATCATCTTGTAATGCAAAAAGTTACTTTTAAAAGTAACATTACCCAGCACTAGTGGTAAACCCAATAGTTTTGACTAACTGAGCTTTCTTGGAAGTGCAGTGAAACCTAAACAGCCAAATGAACCATCCAGATGGTCTATAAGATATTGCATACATAGCAGGATATAATTTGGCTTTGCTTCTGTATTTTTTTCCCACTGTTTGCTCTCTACACATAATTTTTAGACATGTAAAAGAATGGGCATCTCAATCAAAAGGGTGTTTTCCAGCCAAAAAACACTCTGCCAAAACTTGCCATCTGTTCCTACTTGGGGGCAGAGGTAGCAGTGTATTAAAGCAGCTCCAGCAACCTTTGCTTGGCTGGTGTCAGGAGAAGTTGCTTCCAGCCAACTACTCAGTCAAATATCCTTGAGACCGTAATGTTAACCTTCTCTGCAGGAAATAAATGGACTTAATTTGCTTTAGATTAGCACCCTCTCTGCTGGGATGTGTAAAACACCTACAGGTAACAGATGGCTGAAAATCGTCATGGTCTGATAGATGCAAAAGTGTGAAATGGGAGCTGAAGTGTGACTCTCTCGTAGAATCAACTGGGAGATGAGAGGGAGATTCTGCATGATCTAATCTCATGTTGGCATCTCCTGTTTACATAAAAGTTCCTCAATCCTGATCCTGAGATGACGCTGAGATGACAGGAGTATTTCCCTCAGGGACGATCACAACCACTGAGAAACAAGATAGTATGAATTAAGATTTCCCAAAGCTTTCCCCAGTGGTGGTAAATGTAGTATTCCAATTGGACACTCATGAGTAAAAGCATGATGACTCAGGAATGGGGCAATTTTCACAAAGATGGCTCTCAGCTTGGCACTTCAGCAGAGAGATTAGTTGATATTCTGCCTCTGACCTTTTAATGTTGTTTGACTTCTGCTTTTGCAACACAAAAAACCTTAGAATCCTACAAAATGCATCCTAAATTTTGCCCTGAATATGCTCTGAGCTTAAATAACAGTAAATTAAGCCTCTTTTGAGGGGGAAAAGCTTATCCCTGCAAACGCCACCCCACCCCTTCTGCTTGTTAGACAGCCTGAGACTTGACAGTGTTTAATTGATTAAACTATGAATGC
This sequence comes from Heterochromis multidens, assembly GCA_015108495.1. NCBI lineage: Eukaryota > Metazoa > Chordata > Actinopteri > Cichliformes > Cichlidae > Heterochromis > Heterochromis multidens. The sequence goes on along the minus strand of VUQS01029511.1, from coordinate 3,747 downwards.
CTTCGAAGTCTCAGTTCCACCAAGTGATGCAGTGTACAGACACCAAATGGATGGCAGGCAACAGCAGAGAGCCCAAACTCTCTGAAATGACTCACTAGGGCAAGAGAATATGGTGTTGATTATATAATTGTGTGCATGCCTACTCCAGAAAGTCTCATTGACTCCAGCTTTTATAGAGCACTCCTATCGTCAAAGGCGCATTTACGTTCCCACGATGTGTATATATGTGCATATTATTTGTGTGTCTTACTAACAACCTCCTTCACATCAAACTTTTCTATTTGTCTGCTTTCATTTGATCTGCCAACACTGTTGTGTTTATTTGTGTTCCATGCTGCCAGAGGAGGCTTGTTAGTCAGGATTGTTTATTGCCCTTAGAGGCCCAGCTTTGTCGTTGCCTTTCTCGACAGCTCATCAGCCGATGAGTGGCTTCACAATAAATTGACCTAAATTATGTATGGCTTTCTTAGGCCGGTGCAAAGGGTTCCTGACATCAAGGGGTCCCTTTACAACAGAAGATTCAGTCCAGCTCAAGGATTTACCGCTATGGAAGGGTTCCTATTTTATGGCTTTACAGATTTAAATCAAAGTACATTTAATATGGGGATTTTTTACATTGATCAACAGAAAAATCCCCTTTATGTCAGAGGAAACATATTTCAACAAAGTTAATAGCAAGTTCAAAATCAAAACCTGTTTACTTATTCACCATTTCACAATAAATCTCAGTCAATCTCAAGTCAAGCCACAAACTCTTGATTCATGTTTTAGAGCATGGTATAGATTTCAAAAGACTTTGGAGAAGATTGTTGCAAAATGGTGTTTGAAAAAACCTTCCAGTTATACTAAGACTGACTGAATTCGGTATGTGTAAAGATCTGGGAGACTTTGACAAGGCCAGTCATCACAGTCAGACAACTGGGGTGGAGCATCATGTAACTGGTAGTGATTGTCACTGACAGTTGGTGGCTAGTTGGCATGTGGTTGGATAGGTAACCCTTGTCCTATTTACCACACCATTATACATCAATGAACATTTCCAGGCCACCTTCTTCCATTGCTCCATGGTCCAGTTCTGATGCTCAGATGCCCGTTGTTGCCGCTTTCGGTGGTGGACAGGGATCAGCATGGGCACCCTAACTGGTCTGCGGCTGTGCTGTCCCATATGCAACAAATTGCGATGTGTATTCTGACACCTTTCTATCAGAACTGGCATTAACTTTTTCGGCAATTTGAGCTACAGTAGCTCGTCTGTTTGATCGGACCACACGGGCCAGCTTTCGCTTCCCATGTGCATCAATGAGCCTTGGCCACCTATGACCCTGTCACTGGTTCACCACTGTTCCTTCCTTGGACCACTTTTGATAGATAATGACCAGGAGCACCCCACAAGAGCTACAGTTTTGGAGATGCTCTGACCCAGTCATCTAGCCATCACAATTTGTCCCTTGTCAAACTCGCTCAAATCCTTATGCTTGCTCATTTTTCCTGCTTCTAACACATTATCTTCAAGGGCAAATGTTTACTTGCTCCCTAATATATCCCAGCCACTCCCACCCACTCCCACCCACTAAGATGTGCCACGATGAAGAGATAATCAGTGTTATTCATGTGACCTCTCAGTGGTCATAATGTTATACCTTGTTAACCAAGCTGCTAACATCTTGGTTCCAGATACCACAGGGTACATTCAGGTCTGCCAAGATATTTCATATTGATGCAGATTGCCAGATAGTTTTCGTCATAGTTTTCGTCAACGACCTTTTTTTTTCTGACGAAAACAAGACGATAACTAAATAAAAACTAATGCGCGAAGACAAAAACTATGATGAAATGTACTGACACTTTCTTCAACGAATAAAAACTAGATGAAAATGTTCTGTAGAGATGAGATCCAATCAGAAGTGATTAAGTTGTGTAGAGAGGCAGGACGAGTTTGGAAGTGATCCAATCAGAAGTAATCCTACAAAATGCATCCTAAATTTTCCTCCGTGTGCAGTAACATTAGACGCGCACAATTTGATCTACCCATGACAAACAGGGTGGCCTCTTTCTCATGAAAACGAATGGGAAGAAGAGAAAAGTAGACACATGGACACATTTCACATTTGATGTGAAGGAAAATAAGATGCTTTGTGAATGGTGTGGAGCAACTCTCACCGGTAATGACATGACAAACTTTTACACTTATACACTTTTTTAGTCACTGAATCAACTTTAGATTTAGTCAACGATAATGTTCTGATATGTAGTCGACTAAATCTAGACTAAAACTAAGTCTGACCTGATCAATATTAATAATAATTAACATTAATTAAGTTAGAAGGGTTCCAATGGATGTTAAATGACTTGGAAACAATCGTGTATCCATCCTTGACTTGATTTATTTTTTTAATCTTTTCTGTCAAGTATTACTTTGGCTTCATGGTGAGGGGTTTTGCCACCTTACTGACACATGAAAGATCCTTATACTACAATGGACTGCAATCTAATGACTCAACTAATTATATTGGCGAGAGCAGTGATAATTTATACGTGTGACTTAAAAATAGAGGGAAACACTTATGAAAACATACATTTTCTATTTCATATCTGCATTTAATTTAAATAACTTAGTATTTAGTTGGGGGTGGTTGTAGCTCATGAGGTAGAGCAGGTCATCTCCTAATCGGAACGGTTGGTGGTTCCCTGGCTGCTCCAGTCTGCATGCCAAGATATCCTTGAACAAGATACTAAACCCCAAAATTGCTCTCTGATGTGTTCATCAGTGTGAATGTATGTGAATGTTAGATAGAAAGCACTTAGAACATAGGAAAAAAAAAAGTGCTTGTGAGAATGGTTGAATGAGGCATGTTGTATAAAGCGCTTTGGGTGCTCAAGTAGAAAAGCGCTTTGTAAGACCCAGTCCATTTGGTAAATCGCCCCATTAAATGTACATTGTGTTGTAAAATAGAGAAATATCTGAGTTGTCTTTGTAGGTTATTTTGCTGATCTGATGCCTCTGTGGGGATTCTCTCTGAGGCCTTTGTTGGAGTAGACTCTTACAGACACATACAGTAGATAGGTGAGTAGGACAATCAGGATTAAATGAAGCACATATGCATGACAGGCTGCCTGCAGGGGTGAGTAAACAGTACTTAATCAAGAATGTGGATAATTGCTTTCAACCATGGCATTTGCCAATTGTTATTTATATAATTTCCAACAAGCTTGATTAACAGAGGCAAAATCACAATAATCCACATGTACAGTTGTGCTCATAAGTTGACATACCATGACAGAATTTATTATTTTTTGGCCATTTTTAAAACTTTATTTCACGCATGGTTAGTGGTTGGGTGAATCCATTTATTATCAAACAACTGTGTTTACCCTTTTTAAATCATAATGACAACAGAAACTATCCAAATGACCCTGATCAAAAGTTTACATACCCTGGTTCTTAATACTGTGTATTGCCTCCTTTAACATCAATGACAGCTTGAAGTCTTTTATGGTAGTTGTGGATGAGGCACTTTATTTTCTCAGATGGTAAAGCTGCCCATTCTTTTTGGCAAAATGCCTCCAGTTCCTCTAAATTCTTGGGCTGTCTTGCATGAACTGCACATTTGAGTCCCCAAAGTGGCTGAATGATATTGAGGTCAGGAGACTGAGATGGCCACTCCAGAACCTTCACTTTTTTCTACTGTAGTCAATGAAAGGTCACCTTGGCCTTATGCTTTGGATCATTGTCATGTTGGAACGTCA
>VUQS01029508.1:13775-33558 GCA_015108495.1 Heterochromis multidens | reverse complement strand
CAGTTCCCTGCAGACATCATAATTGCACAGTATGATTTGTCTTGTCCTGTCCATGTGATTCATGAATCCTTCCTTGCAGTCACATGACATTTAAAGCTTTTTGTCTTTCTGTTTTTCTTTGCATACCCTGATTTAATTGCAGATATACTAGAATGTCATGTGGACTTTTTTTTTTCAGGCTGTTTAAAGGGGAAAGGCAGGACTTGTTTCCTTCTTGTAAGGCTGGTCTGGTGACTGTTGCCTTTTGCAATAATTAAGATTTCCTTCTTTTTCCTGCTGATAGTTGCTTCTCCCTCATTGTGTGACAAAACAAACTCTTGTGACTTTTTCCTCACATGTCCTAAAGGATGAGAGATTATGACCTATTAAGCAATATGAACCACTGCCACTGTTTAAGCATTCATTTTGAAGGTGCAGTCTGCTGACTTTACACTTAAAATTCAGTTTACTTGTCACAGAGAGTACTAAAAGCTGTGTATGAACTCTGAGAAAACAGTCCCAATCATGTGATACTGTACGCAGTGTAACACACCTTAAGATGACTTGTATTACGAATTGGGTGAACTGAATTTAATTGAATATCACACGTATGTCATCAGGTCTTTTTATTGATTTTAAACACCACCCATTTTTGGTAGTGTTAGAAATTATAGGCAGGAATGGTCCAAATAATTCTTTCCAGTTGCACTAAAATGTTTTGAAACCTATATGCTCACCGTGTGCCATTCCATGCTCTGATTAGCAATCTTCTTTAGTTATTGGGTGTAATAATTTTATTCACAGCTATGTCACAGAAATAATGGTTTCCTGTGCAGGGGTCCATGGAGGAGCTGGAGCCAGAGGAGCAGTTCCTACGATATGCCCGGAATGGAGATCTGTCCGGGCTTCAAAGCCTCCTCCTGTCCAAGATAAGGAAAGAGACAGAGCTCAATATCAATTGCAAAGGTATGTGATTTTTGCATATCGGGATTATATCAGTGCCTGCTGTGTGCTAGTTTAATTCATTATGTGCTATTTTCTCAGGAAAAAGTAAATCTAATCTGGGATGGACTCCTCTTCACTTGGCCTGTTATTTTGGACACAAAGATGTAGTGGAGGAATTACTTAAGGTAGTGTTTCATTTCTTCAAAGCAGATTTTAAATAACTGCACAAGTAACACGTGTGTTGTCACACCCTGCAGGCAGGGGCAGATGTTAACTTGCCCAATAATATTGGAGATACACCGCTGCACAAAGCTGCTTTCACAGGAAGAAAGGTACATTAATGTATCAGCAATTTTCATTTCAGATTTTGAGTTTCCTTCTACTCTTTGCATATCTTTAATAGTAGGATTTATGCATGTATTTATCCAACTATTCATTCATTCATTCATTCATTCATTCAATCAATCAATTACATATTGATCAGGAGGTTGTCATGCTGCTGCTGCACTATGGTGCATGTGCTACTGTCATCAACGGGACAGCACAGATTCCCAAAGATGTCACTCAAAATGCGGAGATCAGAAGCATGCTGGAAGGTGAGAGAGATGTACTGTCAGCAAAGAGATTTCATGGAAATGTTTGTCATATAAAATACTTGCATGGAACCTAAAATTTAGAATCATCCTACATTTTCTTCTTCTAAATCCCACCCTGTCACTGAAAACAGCGGCTGAGAGAACAGAGGAGAGGAAACTGGAGGAGAAACTTTTGGATGCTGCACGGGAAGGAGACCTTTCAACACTAACTCAGTTGGTAAGTACCAGATTCTGAAATCTGACACACTACTGCCCAAAGGCATGAAGCAGAAGTCTGAGTCTTTACAGGATGCCCCCATAGCTCAGCCTACAGAGTGTGTCCTCCACACAGTCTGTTTGATTCTGCCCAAGGCCCTTTTTTATCAAATGAAAGCAAAAATGCCAATAATAACTCTTAAAAATAGAAGTCTGAGTTATGCATTCTGTACAGAAGTAGTGTGGAATGTTTCCAGCTAATTCGGGCAAATATCTTTAGGTATTGTGGAAGTTTGGGAAAGGAATGTGTTTAAATTCAGTTCAGGTTTGTTGGGCCTGGTAGCAGTGTGGGCTGTAGATCCACCACTTTGGTGCAGACTGAAATATCTCTGAAAGCTTTTTGACAGATGACGATGAAATCCTGTTCAGTAATGCCCAGAGTATGAATCATAATGCCTCTGTAATCTTGTGACACTTCTTTTACAGCCAGCTTAATAGTTTTCAGTTAAAGGTTTCAGCAACTATTGGATGGTTTGTACATATTTTAATAATGGTGAGCTGTAAAAAATTTCCTCCAATGTGTCCATCAGATCAAAATATTTTACATCAGTATAACTTTTATATGCTTTTACTTTCCTTAAGCATTTTATTTTCATGCTGTTTTTCCACATGTACGTTTTACTCCACTACAATTAGTTCACAGCTTCACCTACTTGTTACTCCATAATATTATGATTTTTGCTTTCAAAATATGATGATCTGTTACAAATTAAACTACCAGTAACATGACATATGAGGACAACTGCCAGGAAATGACTTGACAACTAACGTAATTATGTAATCACTGCAAATGCCTGATTTTTTTTTTTTTTTTTTATCTATTTATTTATTAATTTCTAGTATTATTATTATTTCTATTATTATTCACAGTAAATGTGTAATAAAACGGTGTCAAAGCTGACAGGCAGGGGAAAAAAAGACAGAAAGAAAAAAGAAAGGAGGAGAAAACATGGGAAAATATAATAAGAGGACAGAGCACGAGTAGAAAAGCACAATGGGTCACCGACTGCTGCACCTGTAAGAAAAAAAAACATACAAACAAAAAAATCAACAATCTCGGTGCGTGTGTGTGTGTGTTTGTGTGTGTGTGAGTGTTTGTGTGTGTCTTTGTCACGAAATGTACTTAATAATGGTTGAAATTTGATGACTCCGACATTTTACAGTGAACATTTGCTACAGTTCCTTTTTTTATAATAATATTATACTTTTTCCTTTTTTTTAACATATCAGTGTTATGGTTTTATCACTTTCGGCTTCGAATAACTATGAAGGCATTTAGTGAAACCAAAAACTCAACTGATTATTTTGAGAATATAAAAATGACATTATATTATATTTTGTTATTATCATATGATGATGAAAATAACTATTAGCTGTAATCCTGTACAAATTAGGTTAAAAAAAACTCAATATTCCTATGTTATGACATTTAGTACAAGTAGTCTTGAGCAGCCCTTCATATCTTTACATTTTGCTTCAAAGGAGCCAGACTGTCTCGTCATTTTTTTTAAAGTGTTCTTTAAAAAAGCAATAGTTCTTCGGGGTTCTTGAAAGTTTTTCTTTGGACAATGGCTGCTTTTTCACTCATTTCCAGTCCTTGTACCTGACCAGAAGGAATCGGAAGAATGGTTTTTATTTTGTTTTTGGATAACTTAACACTGACCTATGAATCATTCAAGCATCAAAAAGGCACCTAACTCAAGGAATGAACCAGTGTTGTGTCTAAACATAACTTAGCAAAGTTTAAATTGTATCTTTAGGCACTTTGTTACTAGCCACCAGTCACAAAAACACAATTTGTTCCCATTTCATGTAGTTGAATCTATGAAATATGCCAAAGATAACACAGTTTGACAGGCATTAAATTGTATTTTTGCACCAATAAGTTGATTCCCAAAGAGCTATTAGCCAAAAACTTGGCATATCTCGGCAAAGTCTGCAGTGTGTCCTTAAAAAAACATGAGAAAACTGGACAAATAAAGAAGTTGCAGGCCTAAAATAACTAACTACAGCAGATGAACAGTATCTGAAAATAGGAAAATGAGAAATAGGAGACAATCAAGCAATAACCTGACACAGGACCTGCGAGATGCATCTGGCCCTTCAGCTGATTTATCTACTGTTCACTGAAGCCTCATCAGAAAGGTTCTCAGTGGAAGGGTGACTGTCAAGAAGCCATTCTTAAGAAAGAGAAATGGGGAGAAAAGGCAGAGGTATGCCAAATTACACAAGAACTGGAACTGAAAATCAGTGGTAACAGGTCTGATGGAGTGATGAATCTAAATTTTAAAGCTTGGGTTCGAATTGTCAACAATTTGTACAGTGGAAGTCAGGACAGAGAGTCTACAGCCATCTGTAAAACATGGTGGAGGCTCTGTCATGGTTTGGGGCTGCATTTCAGCCAGCGGTGATGGAGATCTTTTCAAAATTGATGGAATTATGAATGAAGTACAGTCAGATTTTGAGCCACTATGCAATATCATCTGGAAAGCATCTGATTGTCATGCTGAAAAATGAAGCCATTGCCAATGATCCCAAACACACTGCGAGTGCAGTAAAAGCATACCTGGATAGAAAAACACACAGTGGAACATATATGGATTGGCCTCCCCAGAACCCGGACCTCAGTATTATTAAAGCAGTGTGGGATCATCTAGACAGAGAACGGAACAAAAGGCAGAAACATCCAAAGAAGAGCTTTGAATGTCTTTCAAGAAACCTGGAGAACTTTTCCTGAAGATACTTAAAGAAATGACAAGAAAGCTGCCTCAGAGAGTTCAGGCTATGTTAAAGAATAAAGGTGGTCATACTAATATTTACTTTTAAGCTTGTTAAAATTGCACAGACTCTCTTTTTAACTTATTTACTGTATTTCAGTGTATGTTTGCACATGTTTTATCTACATTCATATTTTTGCATTTATTCCCTATTTACCTAGCAAAATATAAAGAAATTGGGGTGGCTCAAGACTTTTGCACAGTACTGTATAACATAATGTCATTACATTTGCCTAAATATACTTACATTTTATAATGATATAGTATGCATACTTTCACTTAAGTAAATGGTGGTGTAATTAGCAAAGGTTAGGACAATAAAACTAAAATGTTAAACATGACTGTCACTGTTTAGCAACAGTACTTGCTAAACAGCCTGTTAGCACTCTCACTGTAAGCAGATTAGCGTGATGGTAGAGACTTTTTGTGCCTTAACTGACAGTTACACCCTAAAGTATCACACCATGTTCACAAGACCAGACAAGTATGCCGTCAGCTACGCCCTTTGAAATCCAATGGTTCACAAAAACCTCAATAGAGAAGCCACTGGACACAAATCAATATTTTCAATTACAGTGTTCAGAAAAATAAAGGGAACAGTGGCAGTTCAGTTTTGGAGAGCCATTGCAGCCTTAACTGTTCCAGGTCTCAGTGGCTGTATTAGAAATCAAGGAATCATGCTTCAGTTCTTAGCAGAATAATAAAGTGCAGCAGGGCACTTGGGCTCACACAGCACACCTGTTTCTGTCTTGTGTGTTTTCTGTAGCTTTGCAGGAAGAAGCCTCCAGACATCAACTGCACAGATCTGCTTGGTAACACTCCGTTGCACTGTGCAGCCTATCGAGGCCAGAGGCAGTGTGCCCTGAAGCTGCTCAAGGGTGGAGCCAACCCCAACATCCAAAACAAGAATGGTATGATTCATCAGCCAGAACTGGCAACCATTAATGACTGGTGATATTCAATCATTTTTCTGTTTGTCACAAATACCAAAAGCAACAATAAACTTATTGTACTGTCAGGATTGTCTGGAGAGCCAAGCTTAAAAGAGATTAAAAGGAACTTGTCATGCTCATTCCTGGCTCCATATTTTTGTTCGTGGGCTCTATTAAAATAGCTTTACATGGTTCACAGTTTAAAATAATCTTTATTTAGTCTCTTCTACTTGGTCTTTCTGCAGCCCTCTGTTCATTTACTATCAGAAACAAAGCATTTTAGCTTTTTTACCCCTTCATTTACACCTGCTTTCTTCTGATTGGCTGTCCCTCACAAACAGAAGGTTTGAACAGCAGGTGGGTGGGGCTGCTGTGCTCACAGCCAGAGCTGTGTGTCTGAGATGACCATATTAGGAATATCCCCTTTCTTTGATATACAGAGCCAAGAGTAGATAAAAACTGTATGAATCTGAGCATTTAGAGCAGACTGAAGCCTGAGCTTTAGGCTCACAGGGATTATATGTTCATCCGCTGACCTCATTATATGAAACTTTGGCCATGTTTAATATGAGCGTCCATCTTTGCAACAACATATGTGACAGAAATTAAGGAAAATCATAATAAGTCGACTTTAAGTTTACTGAAACTAAACAAAGAGCTCACTTGGATAATGTAACTCACCCAAAGGTTCATTTGTAGCTACCAGCTTTAGTTATTTCAACTGCTTCTGAGAAGTGATGCTTTGGCTTTGTTTTTTGTTTTTTGGAGCAGAAACCAGTCAGAGGTATGATTTTGGCATGAGCATGCTGTATATGACAGAAAGTAAGGAAGAGCATGATATGTCTCCCTGAAAAAACACCAGCAAACCACAGTGAGGCTTTATAGGGTCACAGGTTGGCTTTATTGCTATGGATATGGATAGTATGTTCTGCTGCTGTAAATAACACAATGACAAATATGTATTAATATACAGGTAAAAATAGCACCCCCAACCCCCCACCCCTCAAAAACTGCTTTATTTATGTCTTCAGTAGGAAGGAAAATTCTCGGGTCTGATAGCCAAAGACAGGGTAGGGAATGGGAAGTATTGAGAGACCCAGTACTTAATGCTCTAACACCAAAAAATGTTCCTTCATGTGTTGAAAGTTTCACCATGTTTCACAAGGTCTGTCTGCATTCTTTCACCCAAACAAAAATAACATGCCTAGGCGGTCTCTCCAAAAATGTTCAACATTTAAATTCTAATTAGTTTTGCCAAATGCATCAGTTTGTCCTGTGACTCGAACATGATTATCAAGGCAAAAAATGTAGAAACTGTGATTGCATGAGAGGCACAGGCTGCTTGGATGTAAATGAGTCCTTGATATTTATAATTGCTGTCACCAGCATTTAAACATTGTTGAATCATGCATGATTTTTCTCCCTCTGTAAAAATGTGCTCTGTTGCGCTAAAGCTCCTCTTGTTTTGTATGTCCATAACTTGTAGACCAAACAGTATTTGACCTGGCCAGTGATACAGCAATGAAGCAGATTCTTGAGGGCAACATTCATCGAGTGAGTGTCCAGCTGATAGTTGGTGTCCTAAATAACCATTTGTTCTTTGATGTGGTTTTTACTTACTCATCTTTCCCATTTGTGTCCCCGGCAGGGTATGACCCGACATGTCAAGAAGTATGAGGGACCTCTTTGGAAGGTAAAATTTGGGAATTGTCTGTTTTGGCAGCTATGAAAACCCAATCAATCAGAAAATGAAAAAAGACAAGAAAAATGGAAAAATTATACTACGCAGTTTGACAGCTTATGCAGTGGTTACTTTCAGAGACCCTGCTGCTACTGAAAATTCAGGCAAACACACAAAGCGGTGTGTTAAAGAAAAGGGATAAAAGTAAAATTCAGTCAAAGCTGCATCTATATCTGTTCATCTATCTCTTCCTTGTTAATATACTTCTTACAGTGTGTAGTTCAGTGGTTCTCAAACTTTGTTGGCATGTCGCTCTTAAGAAAAAAAGAAGTTCTCGCCTCCCACCAAACAAATTTTATCAGTCATTAACAATAACAAGGCATCCAAGTTGAAAACTAGAGAAATAAAGGTCAGCAAGATAGCATCAGCAAACTGTTGTTTGTTAATCTTCCCCAAATAAATTATATTAATTCAACTTAGTTTCAGTCCATATTTTTCCCCTGGTTGTCCACTTACCTTTCTGCAGTGGCTCTAAGCCCCACCAGGGGGGCCTGCCCCACAGTTTGACAACCACTGGTGAACAACTCACTCTTGTCTTCTTTTACAGTATGGGCCATGCTCAGGGCCTTTATATGCATTTATTATAAAAATGACTCTGACAAGTAGTCCAGAAATCAGGTTCTTGCCATTGAATTGAAATAAGGTTTAGAAAACACAGAACTCCAGAGGTGCAGTGTAACTACGCAGTCAGCTTGCTGCTTCATCAAGTGCCGTGACAGTGACAATTCAGTGATCTTCAATATGATTCAGACGGAGGTCACATGAGCAGTGTAAGATACAGCAGCCTTTAAAAAGATACTGCAGACTGCGATTGAGAGCTGACAACTAAAGAATAATCTAACTGATAAAAATTGTTTTGTGTGATAGTGGTAAGGATGGAAATCAAGAACAGGCTTCAGGTGAAAACCAATGCAAAAGTTGTCCAGTGCGTTTGAATAATATTCCTCCATTCTTATCAACTCCTTTTGTCAATGCTGGAATGTTTCCTGGCAGTTGTGCATTGTGAAACATTGACGTCAGACTCGTGGCAGTGGAGTTTTGCCAGACACAGAAAATAAAAGAGTTGAAGCTGAACATCTGTAGACCTTTTTCCACACTGGAAAATTGATCAGGAATCAATAAGGAAATTGATAAAGAATCTGACCTGTAAGACGGCTCTAGGATGGCATTGGTGTCTGCTTTTAAGTCAAGCACACAGAAACATCAAATCATCAGTGACAAGTGTGATCCAAAGATTATTGTATTGAGGAAAAAACAACTCTAACTGGCTTCTGTTTCTAAGATAAAACATAAGTTTTCTGAAACAAAGTTGAAATAATTAAAAATCACCTGTGCAAATGAACTTATAGGATTTTTACATTATCTGGAAGATTCCTGTGTTTAGGTTTACTGGATTTAACTAAGCAAATGGGTAACAGCCTTCCACTGGATAATTACTGCAGTAATTCATATGTTTCACCTGGTAACAGGTAATTTAACCCAAACTGATGCAGAGAGTAGCTTCTTATTTCTTAAGATTTCTTAGGTTCAGTAACATTATGTGGCCAAAAAATGAGGTCAGCTGACTACCTGAATATACCAAATGACCAGGTTTATATATATGGGTATATTCCAAGATGACAATGCCAGGATTCATCAGACTCAAATTGTGAAACAGTGGCTCCCGGAGCATGACGCATCTTTTTCACACATGGTTTGACCACCACAGAGTCCAGACCTTAATATGGCACAGTTTTGGCTGTGAACGCAGGATCCTCATGCATGGGTTAGCTTAAAGGGAGGGCAAAGAAATCTGTTTCAGACAGTGGATGAACTGAGGAGCCAAGGCCCAGGATAAGATGAATAAGGATAATTTTTCACTGTGAATCATGTAGTTTAGTAGTTCACTGTAATGAAAATACCAAGCTGGAAATGAATATAATAGGTCCACTTTGCAGATATTCATTAAAAAAAAATAATAATCAAAGTGTGCAATGTCTCAGTGAAATCAGAAAAGGCTGAAAAATATTTTATTGATAGATTAGACTGCTGATTCTTCCCTTGTGTGGCTTCCTGCAGAGCTCCAGATTTTTTGGATGGCGCTCTTACTGGGTCGTCCTACAGGATGGTGTTATATCCTGGTACTCAAAACAGTAGGTGCAGCTCTCATTTTGTCTGTGCTCCTTGAATCAGATGTGTGAAAAGATCTCAGCTACAGATAAATGGAAGTGCTCTACAGTTTTGATTAGAAAGGTGCTATAGGTGATAGACAAATGAGTTAAGAAGAGGATAATTCTGTCCTGTATACCTTTCCTTAAGATCTATCATCCGTTGAGATTCCAACTCAAATAGAAAAGGCCTCATTCTGTTTTTCTTTCTTCTATGAAGGTCAGATGCAGCTGCCAATGAAAGAAGGCAAGGCTGTAAGTCCCTCACAAATGCTCACTGTTTGGTAAGCCAACATTTAAGAATTGCGCACCCTTTTTTGACCCCCTGTGTTCAATTTGTCTGCGTATAGCTTCTGCTTTTCCACAAAGGAATTTTACTGATGTTTCTCATTTCCAGATACGAGCCAAAGGTAACTGCTTTTTCACTCTCAAGTGCTTTGATGACAGTGTGCATCACTTTAAAGTATCACCTAAAAATGACCCAGAGGGAACAAGAAAAGTAAGTTTCTCCTCAGGTTGTAATCTCATCACTTTCTAAAAGTTCTGTTATCTCCTGACCTTCTTTGACAAAGTTTTCATGTTTTCAGCAGCTCTGAAATGTGAAAAGTTAAGTTGCCATCTTTACTAACTACCTAACTACCTTCCTTTACATCGAAAATGTTCCACCTGTGTCAAACCCATTGGTGCTCAGAATAAAAACCGATGAATGAAGTTCCTCCTCTTAATGTGTTACTCCGGTGTTCTTTGACTGCATTTAAATGAGCTGAGAAAGTTAACAATTCCCTAATCTTAAGTTTAGAATTCTTGTGATCGAAAACATCTTAAACAGCATGGATTCCACCCAAGAAAAGTCACTCGTTTGTCTTTTGTCTGGCTCTATCTAAAGTTTTCAAATCTTAACAGCACCCCAAGCTCAGTAATTAACACTTTATGTGTTCAATCATTATAACAACCCAGGTGTAAGAATTACAGTTTGCATCAGTACATTGAGTTATTTGCTGAATTATTTCTTGACTTTGAGAAGTTGTTATGCACACAGTTTAGAATCCAAGAGGTCATTGCTCGAGATGAGAAATAGTTCATGACATTCATTTTTGTCGATTTTTGTGTCTTGCTGTGAATATGCATCAGTGTAAATAGCTGATAAGGAATAAAACTAAGAGTGCCAACCATTATGTAAAATGTACTATTAAAATTTGAAACACAAGCTGTGTTATAAAAGAAAATTTTGGCAATTTGGGAAAACAGTCATCAGCTTTAAAATGAGTAAAACTTTTTTTTAAATAACAACTCTCAGTAAAATGTATCAGTTAGTAAACTTTAGAGGCATATTTTATGTTTTTTTTATGGCTGGTTTTGATCTTCTCTTCTGATGTTCCTCTAAAAATAAAATAAACATATTTCCTATAATATCTCAAAAACACTTAAAGGTCAAGAGCAGTTAAATAAGTAACCTTTTTGACTTTCATGATAAACCTTAGAAAAAAAAAATCTTTTTTCTTTTTTTTTTTAGGCATGGCTTGATGCAGTGGAGGAGCACTCAGCTTACAGCACATACTACTGCTCCCAAGAGCAAGGGAGCGAAGAGGAGGAGGAAGAAAAAGTGATGTCACTTGGGGAGCTAACAAGCTCACTACAGGTGGCTGTAAACAGAAAGCAAGCAAAATTAGCGTTTGGGCTTAATGACCCATAGTGTTTTCTCTGAACTGGTGCTCCCACCCCGTGCTACTTTTGTTCATCTGCATCCTTCTCCCATCTTTCTGAATTACCAGGCTGCAGAGCTCAGTCAGAAAAATCTGGAGAAGGAGGTCACAGCTTTCCTGTCCATGCTGAAGAATGACGAGCTGTCAGAAAGTAAAACCTGTTATTTTACTCTCAATCAAGTTTTTTTTCTTGGTTATGTAATATAATATAGAGTATGTACCAGAGGAGAAACTTCAGTTATTCAGGAGGAGAAATGGAAAAACTTTTGATGAAAAAATACAAGCGTCTTCAAACAGACTTAAATGCACAGTAATGTCTGAAGTATCGTTAATTAAAACAGCACCATCTGGCACTGTCATTAGAGGTTTCTGCAGTATGTGTGCTCTTTGTAGATGTTCTGAGAGGATGAAAAAAAAAACTTTAGATAGCTTGAACTTGTGACTTTTTCATTACATTCATTACTTTGTGTTTTATCCACTCAGAATTTCCATCAACTATACTGCAGAAAATGCAAGAAATATGTGAGTTATCCAGCGAGACCACTTCCAGTCTCAATGTCTGTCTAAGCCTCTTCTCCAGACAGGAAGGGGTGAGTATGACCTTCTCGAAAGACAGATTTCTGCCTTTATTTGAAAGCCTGGCAACTATGACTATGTTTTTTAATTGATTATCAGCATATTAGTCACCATTAACTGAAGAAGGTTATTATTTAAGTTTACTTAAGTCATAAAAATATCTAGACATATTCAGCTGCGAGGGAGGTAAATGAGATTTCAGTGACATTTTAAAGAACCTGGTATCTGTGGATTATGCAACCAGGATGTTGTTTCTCCAAAGAAATTTTGACTTTTCAAGCCTTATGTTGAGACTGTTGGGGCTAAGTGAGATGATAAGGTTGTGATTTGTGTGAACTGACCCTGACACAAAATATAGTGGTGTTTTGTCTTAAGACTGGGATGTAAAAAGAAATTATCTAACACAAAAGGTGCTGAAAAATTCACACTTATGAAAGTGATTATAAGCTTGCACATGGTTTTTCTTTGTGTTTGATTCAATGGATTTGATTAAAATGGAAGGATTCAGGGGCTAGATTACACCCCCTCAGGAAAAAAGGTAGTTGATGCTGCTTATAGCTCACAACAACCTCCAACCTTTGACATCAATTTTGCAACGACGTACAATCCTGTTTCCAAAAAAGCTGGAACGGTGTGTAAATTATTACAAGAGAATGCAATGATTTGCAAATCATTTAAAACCTGTAATTAATTTAAAATACCATAAAGACAATGAAAGCAGAACAATTGTTTTTGGTTTTTTTGGATATATGCTAATTTTGAATTTCATTCCAGCAGCGAATTTCAAGGCAACAGGGGGTATGAAACACTGGAAAAGTTCTGTAAAGCTTAAAAAAACACCTCACAAACAAAAGATTTGAACAGCAGGAGGGTGGGGCTCCTGTGGTCACAATGCACAACTTGATAGGAGAGCTAAAAATTTAGGTTTCATTTTGTATTTTACATGTGAAATAAGAGATGAATGTGATGCAAGAGGGACACACGACCCATTACTGCCTAATCTTTTGACTGACTGAAAAAGATAAAACGGTGCAATACGAGGTGAAAGTATCCAGTGTGGTATTTCCCGCTGAGATTAGAATACAGCACATTTAACTGAAATGACAATATTGGGGATATCCACTCTCTTTGAATCATACAGAGCAAAGAAAAAAAAAATGTTTGGAGCGGTTTGAAACCTGAACCATTGGGTCACATAGAATATTTTTACATACACTTTCCTCATAATTTGAAACTTGTTTAAATTTTTACACTAGCATCCACCCTTGTATGAATTCTTTGCAGTGTAAAAGTGCAAAGAACTTTCAGCCTTTGCTTTTCGTAATATTATTCGAAGAGAGAAAATAAAAAAAATCTCTGTACACCAGCGACAAGGCTAAAAGCAAATTTGAAATGGCTGTGATCATCAGGCTCTCAGGTAGCACATGTAGATTCTGTAGTGAAAATCACTGCATAATTATGAAAAAACAATGTCAGTGGGGACGGTGTGTTTACACATCCACAGATTATTGAATCTTTGATCCTCTTCGAAGGGGTGCTGTACCTGATCAAAACAGAAAATAATTCACGCACAAACCTTTCCCATTAAAGCGATAATTCCATGCAAAACCAACCACATATATATGTATATTCTTTGCTGTATTTTATCGTGTGCTTGGAATCACTATCCTGTTCAAAGGCTGTTTGGGGCTAAACTCCTCTTGTGGCATGCAAATTTCATAGTTAAAAAGTAAATCAATGACTGCAAGCTTCCCAATCCCTGCAGCAGTGAAACAGTCTCAAATCATAACTGTTCTATCATCATTCTTCACAGTTGGTATCTCCCCTTACTGTGATCAAACAACTTTGTCTATGTTTCATCTATATAGAATGAAGTCCTTAACAGTCATTTGAAATATATTGCAATTGTCAATGATTTATTTCAAATAATTTGGAGATCTGGAGATCCAGACTTACAGGCACTAACAATCTTCTCTGAAGGCCTTAGAGATTTCTTTAGATCTTGACATGCTGACACCACAGACAACAATATCAAAGACAACACAAGATGTTTAAATAAGAAAAGTTCCTTCTGTCACTTCCTGACAGGGCTGATGAAATTTGAAGGTATAATAAAATGTTACTTTTTTCATGCAACTGATCTGTTTTTTTGTTTTTTTTTAAATTATTAAAATATTATTTTGTCTCACATGTGTAAATTAACTTTATTAATAGATATGATTTCAAGGAGGAATAGATGTTTAATTGCCCAAATATGACTAAAAAGTCATGACAGGATCCAGAAACTTCTTATAATTTTGTGTGTTTGGCAATCATAGATGCTATAGGGGCCATTCAGCTTGTTTTCAACGCACAGTTCAAGTGCATTAATTCACATGGCAAGGGTAACTAGCATATCTGTGAACACACTATTGATGCTTATTATTACACTATATGAACAAAAGTACTGGAGCACACATCTTTGAATTCAGGTGTTTTCAGTCCCATTGCCATGGGTATATAAAGTCAAGCACCTAGCTATGCAGTCTGCCTTTGCAAACATTTTTGAAAGAATGGGTCGTTCTAAAGAGCTCACTGAATTGAGTGTGGTACTATAATAGGATGCCAGTGGTTCCATAGTTACACATTCGCTTAACCAGCGAAAGATCTCTGGTTTGATCCTAGGAGGAGATACAAATCCTTTGGGGGTTGCTTTGGTAATGTTGGAGCTAGGCACCAAATGTTATCAGTTCTGCTAATCTGTAACTTTAATAGACAGTGTTGATTTAACAGGATAACACAATTATTTGTGTCTAACAAGTCTTAAGTCTTTTATTTCCTCTGTTCCAATTCTCGGTTTCAAAATCAGATATGTTGTTGTTCATATTCATTTAAATATAGGGTTTAACTATTTGGAAATAATTGCATGTAAAAATTATGTAACATTTATACAACTTCTCATCTTTTTTGGAATGAAATGAGGTTGTAAAGATCCAAGATCTGCTGTCAAGATCCAAGATCTGCTGTTTAGTGCAGGAGGCTTCTTGAGCTGTTGTGGATCTTTTTTGAGTTGTATAAAGTTATGAATGAATTGCAGACTTCAAGCTTATAGTAATTCAGTTGAAACTAAACTGAAGGCATCAGGTTGTAAAATTGCATTAGGAGCACAAAGACAAGCGGTGTTCAGCCAATTTATTACACTGGCGTCAAGCCCAGTAGTACTCAGGGTCAGCTATAAGCCTCAGCAGTAGACTGATAATTCCTCAGTAAGGGAATATGTTGCCACAGAATATTTTAGTTTAGTGATACTGATATTCAATCAAATGTAAAATAGTGTGTGGTTAAAGTAACAGGACTAGAATGTCTTGTTTTCTTTGTACCATTAACCCAGAAGAAAATGGTATTATTTTGAAGATATTTGGACTCAAACTAAATATTTGAAGGAACTGATAATGGTATTATTAGAAGGTCAAAAGTCAGATCCCCAAAGTCAGCAGGAGTTATCATGAATGGATTATAATGATACTGATATATCATTCTGGATAAAAGAGGTGGATTGCCAGCCTCATATTACCATCCCTAAACCCATGCTGTCAGCATGGCTCAAATCCTTATGTCATTACATAAATCATTAATCAGTTAACACAATATAAACAGTGTGACACAATCATTTACAGTACATATCTTTAATACCACTACTAATAATTCTCAGTGTTTATTTAACAGTGGAACTCAGTGATCTGTGTGGGTATGTGTGCAAGCTCTTCGGGGGAAGTAAGAGGTTTTTGGTTGTGATTTTATAACTGGAAGCACTGCATATGTGAGAAATATGAATGATGTAAACATAGATTTAAAGGGAATCATCAGGGACAGGACTGGCTTGTTATAGATAATAGTTAATTCATTTTAATTCAGATTAAATCTGGTTTCTGATGGAGAAAAAGTTAAACCAGTGTTCACTGATGATGCATATAATTTACAACATATCAAAGAGTGCGTTTCTGATTACAATCGCAATCCGAAAGTGCCATCTTATTTTTTTGTGCCGTAAAGCACTGAATCTGTAAGAGTGAGTGTTACGTTGTATTTTGCATTATTGCCTGTCGCAGTTTTAATTTGCAGCACTTTCTGAACCAGATTTGTGTTTGAATGTTCCACCAGAATGAGAATTAGTCCCTCTCTGCTCCCCTTTGATTGTGAAAAATGATGTCTGGTAGTGCTGCTGCTTTTGATGCACTGCTGTGATAAATGTACACTTGAGATGCTGCATATGTAAATCAAAGCTTGTTTACCTTTACATGAATGCATAGACTCAGTCCTTTTATGCATGACATTCTGACTGCTGCTCATTTCCTGCAACACATGAAAAGACCACGGACAAAACCAAACCCTGAATATAATCATTAGATGATGGGGGAAAAAAAAATCACTCTCAGTCATGATGCATATGTGTTTCTTTCTTTTTATGTCCTTCTCTCCTCACAAATGCTCAGTAACAAAGCTTCGAGAATTTCTGTGAGATCTTTAAGAGGACACCATAGCTGATGAAGCTGGGGCTGCCAGGAACAGTTTGAATGTTCTGGGTTTAACAGCCAGTCCACTGCTTTCAGTGTTTACATGTGGGCCGGGCCTCGATCGCTCAGCTGCACAGCCTTTTGAACTGCAATCTGCAGAGGCAGAGCACATGATAAAAGACTCACACAATCTCAGAACTTGCCATGAATAGGACTTGTCTCAATAGGAATAATTCAAACTATACAGTATAGCTCGGTCTGTAAATGATGGTTTGCAGACTGAATGAAAAAGTGGGGCCTGTGCTTACTCCCCCTGCAAAGGGAATATACTGAATCACCTCCAGGCCCCGCAGCCTTGCTTTGTATTTAAACACCACCTGTGAAGGGGTCAGCAGCAGGAATTTCCTCTCTAAGTTCAGATTTGTGCAGAGATGTCAAGTGATCTGCAGTCTGTCATCATACAGCACTTGTACCCTACTTCATTTAGCTTCGTCTTGTCTTGTGGATGATAATTTATAATCAGTTTCTGTTTCTTTGACAATCCAAAGTAAACCACTGTCTTGTGAGTGGACTTTAAGTTTTTATTTGCACAATGTCAGACTGTCAGTGGAAACAGTGAAATAAAGGTGATCACACATTCATATTATCAGCACTAATGTTTTGTGTAAAAGGAAGGTTTAGCTAATGGTTTAAATCGGAGTCCATTATCCGTCATTTGATTCCCTCTCTTCTACGGGACTCATGTTCTCTGGCAGGCTATTTGAGACGGCAGCATCAAGGATGCTGTCCTCCATTACAGATAAACATGGCTCATCCCTCTCAGCTCCATCTCTGTCTCTCTCCATGGGTCTGATAATGAGAGGAGGGGGGGGGTCAGTCAGTCAACATGCTGTTTATTTGCAGACCTGCTGCCATCAAAGCCTGTCTGACAGTCATACACATTTGTCTCCTGTTTTTAATGAGATTTTGAATAAAATGTTGGTAGCTTGGAGAACACTTACACATCTTCTGCTCATGGTTATCGAGTGCAGAGGATAGAATTCATGATGGTTTCTGTTTCTGTGAGTGATTAGTCTGTTTCCTTTTGTTTGTGTGTGTTTGTGTGTGGTGAGCTCAGGTGCGCAGTCTGAAATTGGAGCAGGAGGTGGAGAAGAATAAGATCCTCTCGGAGGCACTGCAGACTCTCGCCACGGAGCACCACGAACTTGAGCAATCCGTCGTCAAGGGATCTTCACCACGGAGTGCCCTCAGCGAGGATGAGTTCCACGACGCTGTTTCTGGTGAGTTGACAGGTTATCAAATGCACTCGGGACATGCAGGAGATTTTGTGACAAGCTCCCACTCACACTCAATGCTTATTCATCCACCTATAGGACACTGGAGTACTTTTTCCTGCAAGTGAATGTTTTCGGTATGTTTGCCGCTCCGCGAGCCTCAAGTGATTAATGGTTGTGGTGCAAATGAATATGATTTGAAAAAAATCCTGCATGGTCTACAAACATTAAAAATACACCTGAGTGATTCTTGCTGAGATTTAAAAAATGTCTACAAAACAGAAAATGTTGCACTTGATGGTGTCTGTGCTTGTTTTTAATTGGTTAAAACTTTTTATCTTACTTGTTGTGACTTTCCTGATGAGTTTTCTAACCAGGTTTTATAGATAAAAGGGAGTCATGGCTGAACAAAATGAAATACTGACAGCTCTGCATGGGACATTTGCATTCATTGTTGTGGAGCATGACTTTGAATATTTTTTATGAATAATGGTTCAGGTTTTTTGTCTTTATTTATGTAGCACAATCAAATTGTTAGCATAAAATTTGTTAAAAATAAGAATAAGACTAATTGTATGTTTTGAATACTAATAACACAAAAGTGACAGAATTACGCTTTATTTTTTTGAAAAACAGTGGTTTTTCAGTAACCAGTGTATAATTTGTTCTTTTCAACTGAGAATACAAAATGATGAATGCAGAACGCAGAAAAACCAAATAATGGCTTGTTTTCCTTTTTCCTCTTTTTTTTTTATCCTGAAGGCAAAAAGTGGAAAAGAATATCTGAGCCACAGACCTAATTTGATTTGATATTTCATCAGAAAGTAACTAACTTCTTTGTGTGATGCACTCGATAAGCCAGTCACAAATACACCTAAGTAATGTCCCTAACTAAATAAATATCTAATCAGTCAATCACATGGCAGCAACTCAGAGCATTTAGGCGTGTAAACATGGTCGAGGTGACCTGCTGAAGTTCAAACCGAGCATCAGAATGGGGAAGACAGGTGATTTAAGTGACTTTGAATGTAACATAGTTGTTGGTGGTAGTTGGGCTGGTCTGAGTATTTCAGAAACTGCTGATCTGCTGGGATTTTCCTGCACAACAATCTCTAGGGTTTACAGAGAATGGTTAGAAAAAGAGAAAATATCCAGTGAGCAGCAGTTCTCAGGGTGAAAATGCCTTGTTGATGCCAAATTTCAGAGGAGAATGGCCAGACTGCTTTCAGCTGATAGGAAGGCAACACTAACTCAAATAACCACTCGTTACAACCAAGATGTGCAGAAGAGCATCTCTGAACTCACAACACTGTGAACCTTGAAGGAGGTGGGCTACAGCAGTTCAGGCTGGTCGTCGTGGTGTAATGGCGTGGGGGATATTTTCTTGGCACAGTTTGGGCTTCTTAGTGTCCTTCACAGCCACCAAATCTCAATCCAACAGAGCACCTTCGGGATGTGGTAGAACAGAATTTTCACATCATGGACCCTGTGTGATGCTATCATGTAAATATGGACAAAAATCTCTCTGAATGTTTCCAGAATCTGTGCCACAAAGAATTAAGTGGGTCCAACCAGGTACTAGCAAGGTGTACCTAACAAAGTGGCAAATGAGTGTGTTACATCTTGAAAAAATTAAGTTTACCAAATTAATTATTGACTGTTTCTTCTTTAATAAGTACAACTGGATGTGCTTAGAACTGAACAATACTGAGGTCACTCACACTGTGAGTAAAGCCCCAGTAAACTTGTAGTGTTTTTTTTTTTTTAGTCTTCATGTTCATATTTTAGTTAAATAGTCATAATTATGATCCTACTACCATTCATGAGTCTGAAGACAATATAAAGTACACCAGTGTAATAATGGAGGAACTGGATTGCTTCTGAACTTGCCTGAGAGTCGTCTGATTTTCTTTAGTGTCAGAGTATGTCATTAATAGCTGTCAGTACATCAAATCATGCACAGCATTAGCATTTAAGCTGCTAATAATCAGTTCTGCAATTCAAATTTTCCAAAATGTGACCAAATTATAAAATAGAGCTCATGTTGCTGCCCACTCTAACTCACTGACATCTTACTTAGCTTTCCTTACAAGTGAAGGCTTTGAAGGTCATTTTTGAAAAATTTCCAAAATTTTTATTTATTTCACTTGATTTTCAAGTTTTCATTACTTTAATCATTAAGTCAAGTGCAACACAAGGAAGTGAATAACTTCCCAGTCACAAAAGTCAGATTTGGTCGATGACCAGCTTTTTAAATTTCTATTTTCGTGTCATTGAATGTTTTTTGTGTGGGGTGCAAAAATGAATAATTCAACTCATAATAAATCTTTTTTTTTTTTTTTTTTTTCATTTTTACAAATTTTGG
>VUQS01029506.1:13849-27286 GCA_015108495.1 Heterochromis multidens | reverse complement strand
CACGTACTAGCTTTAGGCAGTCCTTGCCAAAGTGAGTTAAAATCTCTTGATGCATACTCAGTACTCCAGGTAAAAGAATCCTAAAAAGTTGAATCTGTTCATCTGGACGTAGCGATTTTTTTTTGTGGGAGAAACGTTTCGTCACCTTCTGGTAACCTCTTCAGTCTCAGCTGACTGCAGAATTCCCCAACCTTATAAACAGTACATTGCATAATGACCGAAACCAGCACCACTGACTAACAATGGGCCATTTGGTCAGTTTCATGATCAATAGTATGCAAATTGTCATGACCATTGATCAATGGCCATGAGTACCATTCACAGAGATTGGGGAATGGCTGCAATCACAGCATTGTAAGATGGTGACAGATGGTGACAAAAAAAAAAAATCGCTACGTCCAGATGAACAGATTCAACTTTTTAGGATTCTTTTACCTGGATTATTGAGTATGCATCAAGAGGAGGTTTTCTCCAGTTTCTCTGAGCATTGCACGGCCTGACCTTGGGGTGAATTTGCTGGGACGTCCACTCCTGGGAAGATTGTGGTATTGTGTTAACACACACCAGACTAGCAAAGATCAGCTTTTATACAGGTGGTGGACAGGTGCTGATGATCAGTTAATAAAGTACGGTACAGCCCCTGGCTGCTACCTACCCTCTTAATTCCTATGGAATCAGTAAGGGTGTACTTAGTTTTTCACTGGACTGCAAAGAGTCCTGTGAAAACTTTCTTTTTCACATGATTGTAGGTCTTTTCTGTCTACTTCTGTCTGATATTTCAGAATTCATATTTCAGAAATTTGCTTCTCTTCACAGGGTTTTTTTTAAGTCCTTGTAGTCAAGTCTTATCACATCCCTGGGCAATTATTTTGAGTGATCAAGTTCCTAGTGAATTATTATATTCACAAAGTAATTTGCTGATGGAGTAGTATGAAGGAAGAGGGCATTAAAGTCAAGACAAAAACTTGGAGAGATAGTGGATATATTGAGCAAAGGATGTTGAATATGAAGCTACCTGGCAGGAGGAACAGAAGAAGAAGACCACAGAGAAAATTCATAGATGTAGTAAAGGAGGACATACAGAGGGTTGGTGTGACAGAGTAGGATGCCAGGGTGAGAGGGTGAGATGGAAGGAGATAATCTGCTGTGGTGACCCCTAAAGGGAGCAGCTGAAAGAAGAAGAAGAAGAAGAAAAAGAAGAAGAAGAAGAAGATGTGATGATGCATCACAAAGGACAAAAAAGGATCCATCTCAGCCTGGTCACTGGTCACAAACAATTTTTATCCCAGAGCTACAAAAACTTTAACTGTTGCAATAATAATGTCAGTGCAATAAGGGGTTTGTGCAATTTGGGAGAATGTAGAAAGGCTGTTTTTGGTTTTTTTTTACGTGTTTTTATCTCTTATATAGTTTTTATATACTTTACAGTTTTATAGTTTTTATGAATGGAATGATGATCTTGGAGCCAAGAAGCCAAACTGTAACTGTATTCTGCTGCTGTAATAAATCAGCCGTTTCAAATGTGAGCTGTCTGTCTGAATTGATTTAAAGCACATATTTAACCTTGCTCTGAACGGTAGTGACTGTCATATGGATAGCTAAGGCTTGGTATTAGATTGGATCACCTATACTGTCTCTTTGTTTTAACCCCTGCAACCAAATCTACCCAAAATCAAACCACCCATCACAGTTGTGTCCCACTGGTTTGCTTCCTGTGGTTGATCAAAACTAACATTGGCTCAAATTTTGTAATTTTATTACAGAACTGGATAAATTAATCTTTTGAACCATTCATTAAAAAAACCCTTTAATTTTTAAAACTTTTTTTTTTTTTGGCTTAGATAGGTGTTCAGGGGGACCTCAGAGCTCTATCTGAGATTTTACATTTAAGGTGTTTTGTTTATGAGTTTCAGTCTTTGCATTGTGTTTTGACTGCCACATAAACATTCTCAAATCAATAAATTATAGCTTTAAATGTAATGATTTCTGTTATGAAATTCTCAGCTCTTTTATGCTAGACAGTATAAATGTCTAAAGTGAAGCCTTTATCTTTTAGCTCTTCTGGCTGTATCATATTGCCAGGACAAAACTATGGAGATCCCTCCTCTTTTTACACCTCTGTCTATAGCCTGGACAAAGACCTGGTTTACACACCCTCTTTACACTCTTTCCTCTTTTTCAGTCTTTACAGTTTGCCTCTCTGCACCCAGTGGCAAGGCAAAGGTTGGCCTGCAGAGTTTGAACTCAGGCACCTTGAACCATCAGAAAAAGCTGGAGGGTTAAAAGGTGGTGGAGCTGTAGCTGTGCGAGAACAGGACACACACAGTTAAAGAACGACTGAGATAAAAGTGGAAATGGAAAGCTGAAATGAGAAGATGTGATAGAAGAAAGAAAGCAGGAGATTACTCACAGTGCTTATCTCAACAAGAACAGTTACAGAGACAGAGGAGATAGGAAGTGGGAAGAAGAGTAGTTAGAATTTTTGAGGTGGTAGACCAGTGCAGTAGAGATGATAACTATGGCTCCATGTAACGCTCAACTTTCCCCATCACTTCTTCTGCCCACTCCAGCACTCTAAGACAGGATGCTATTAGAAATGAGAGCACTAAACCCAGGATCTGTTATGTCCACTTTGTTTAGGTATTCTCTACTAGCACAGACATTAATGAGGCACAAAAGGACTGTGATTTTTCTCTGATATTTTATATGTTACAACAGGAAACACTTAAGTGTAAATGATACAATTAAAGATTTCACTTTAAGCTGTTTTGGTTTCACTATTGTGCATGCTGGTTCACTGTCCAGCATGTGAAGCTACCGGCACAGGATGTTGTTTTAAATTCAATCAATGATCATATTTCTAGGAAATATTCTAGCTTATTTTTTAAACTGCTGTGTAGCAAATCTGTACATAAGTACTGTGGTAAAGTCTTGAGCCCCCCCTCATTTCTTTATATTTTGCTGGGGAAATGGGAAATAGGTGCAGAGATTTATTGTAACATGTGCAAACATACATGGAAATACAGTATATAAAGCAAAAACAGAGTTTGTACAGTTCTTGAAAGGCAATATTTGTTATGAACACCTTTATTCTTCAGGAATAGTTCTCCAGGCTTCTTGAAGGACATTCAAAGCTTTTCTTTGGATGTTGGCTGCCTTTTGTTCTGTTCTCTGTTGCCAATCCGACACTTTCCAGATAGTATTTCATGGTGGATCAAAATCTGGTGGTACTTTTCTGTGTTCATAATTTTATCAGTTTTGACAAGATCCCAACACCACTGGCTGAAATACAGTCTCAAACCATAACAGAGCCTCCGCCGTGTTTTACAGACGGCTGTAGACATCCTCTGTACATATTCATGATTATTTGAACTAAAAAAATTCTAATTTGCATTCATCACTCCATCAGACCTGTTGCCACTGATCAGTCCAGTTCTTGTGTAATGTGGCATACCTCAGCCTTTTCTCCCTGTTTCCCTTCCTTAATAATGGCTTCTTGACAGCCACCCTTTCACCTAGACTATTTCTGATGAGGCTTTGGGGAAGAGTTGATGGATCAGCTGAAGGGTCAGATGCATCTCTCAGGTCTTGTGTCAGGTCTTTCCTGAATTTTTCCTCTTTCTTAAGGACATGACTTTCAGATACTGTTCATCTACTTCAGCTTTTTAGGCCTGACACTTTTTCTTTTGTCCTCCACTTGTCCAGTTTCCTCAAATTTTTTTAAGGACACATTGCACACCATGCCAAATGTACCAAGTTTCCAGCTGATAGATCTTTGAGAATCTTGTTGATGTAAAAACATTACTTTATGCCTGTCAAACTGTGTTATCTTTGGCATTTTTTTGTAGATTGAACTAAAGAAATGGGAACAAATTATGTGTTTTTGTGACAGGCTGCTAATAACAAAGTGCCCGAAGATACAATTTAAAATGGGTTCTTTGCTAAGTTGTCTATTACGTGTAGACACAACACTGGTTCATTCCTTGAGTTAGGTGCCTTTTTTATGCTTGAATGATTCATAGGTCAGTGTTAAGTGGTTTAACAAAAAAAAAAAAAAAGTCCACTGAAAATGGTCAGGTACAAGGACTGGACTGAAAATGAGTAAAAAAAAAAGCAGCCAATGTCTAAAGAAAAACTTTGAAAGACCTTCAGAAAGCTTGGAGAACTACTGCTCATGTCTGGCTCCTTGGAAGCAAGATTTAAAGAAATGAGGGGTGATTCAAAATCTTTGCACAGTACTGTACATATATAGATAGGGTAGCTTTAATATGGCAGAAAAATTAACAGAAATAACAGTGTTTATAGTGTAATTTATTACTTTTGATTAACTTTTGATCACTTGTCCTCCATTATCACTGTCACTCTTGTATTAATGGCATACAATCGAACTGTTAAATATTTAAATACAAATTACATTTTTTTTAATTAAAGTGTTGGCATACACAGACTCTAGAGACACTAAGCTCTTCTTGCTACATATTTCTCTTATGAGTTGGTTATAGGTTATCGTCTCAATTGTCGGTTCCCCATTTCTCCCCACCTGTACCAGTCTAGTAAGCAGTCCAGTCCAAGATTACCCACTAGATCTAAGCAGCTTTGTTGGCATGACAAAGACAAATGACAGACCATGGTGTTGCATAAAATACCAACCTCCCTAAATGTAAATAGAAAGATAGGCTGTCATGTGATAGTGGGCTCACTATAGATTTTCATGGTTCCATGCATTCTGTATTTCTCTATTTTTTTTGCTTGTTGGTTCAATCTCCCTCCTCATGACCTGAACCAGTATAATTTCTTCCTCCATGTAGTGAGTTGGACATCATCTTTTTCTCTGGGTTGCATCGTCACAAACTTTATACAGTTATTGAAGGTTACATATAAGACTCACTCGTGTGGATGTGCTTGGCACTGTTTGGTCCGGATGTTTTTGCTTTTCATTTGTAATTTACTATTGTCATAAATTTAAGCTATAAATTGTCTACTGTATTAAAAAAAAAAAAAATACACTTACTGGGTGAGCGTTTGAGATCTCTGAGTAATTTAAGCCTCCATCATTCATTCACTCTGTGACAGGTGCTACAAAGTGCCATAACAAGCAGCTCCCAGCGGGGTGAACAGATAAATGTGCAGGATTCAACAAGGAGAAAGAGTCACAAGATGCACAGGGTTACTGAAGGATGTGATTTTGGTGCGAATCAACCACAAGCCGTTTTGGCACAATCAGGTCCCCTTTTGATGTTACAATGCCTCCACATACACATGAAGAAGCAGAAAGGCTCTGGTCACAGACACAAGGGCGTAATGTGTTTTGGGTGGTTTCCTCTGCTGCACCCCTCTGGGTCTGTTTTGTTGTCTCTAACTGGATTAGGATGGACAGATAAAGATGGAACCAGCAGAAAGAAAAATAATGCCATTAGTACCTGCAGACCGAGCACTAGTGATCCACCATCAATCCAAACTTGTTCGACCATGATTGACTAGTGATAAAGACTTTTAAGTGAAGAGCACTTTGGCCTTCATGTGATAACCATACATTTGGGATGGTGCGTTAACTAACAGAGTAAACGTTACATGTATTAGCATTGGTTGTTTTTTAAAGGTTTGATTTTAGTAAATCAATCAGATGGAATCTAATTGTAAACCAACTTCTTATTGACCATCTTCGTTATGAGCAGCCCGATGAGAAGTGACTGACTGCCTGGAATGTATTAGCCAGCAGTGGGCTTCTTATCTTTGTTCCCAGAATAATAAGTGGCCGTAGATGTTTCCTATAAGTCAGCCAGAAATCTCCCTGTAAAAAGTAGAAATACCACAGACAAGAAAAGATAGCAGAATGTAACGGTAATAGTGAATTTGTGAGCCACAATCTGCTACGATCTCCATTAAGTGGCAGTGAGCAGAGAGCCAGTCTGATAACCTTGCTGTCTGGGAGCCTGCACTATCTGTTAAGGGAAGACTTCATTGAATTAAGCATACCCTCCTACAAACCAAAACATCTGATCTCTAACTGATGCATGCCATTATTAATTACTAAGTGAAATTATAGATGGACAGCTGGTAAATCCATGAGTACACTTAGTGTGTGCAGGACATCTTGAAAGTCTTACAGTAACCTCCTTCACTTCTTTTCCACCCCCCTCCCCTCCCCACACCTCTGTGATTGTTTTAGAAATGGCTGTGAGCTGGGTGTGTTTTAACACAGCTGTGTCTTGATATCTGTGGCAGTTGTTTATTGTAAATGCATTCATTTAACCTTCTGGGATTATAACTGAATTACATTTTCTCAGTTCTTATTTATTTAATTGAGAGTTATCTGTGCAGTTAACCAGAACATGCAAAGCTTTTCCAACAATGTCTTGGCGACACTCAAATTCAAAGAGTCTGATATCAAATGGGATCAAAACTTGCATACGCAGCACTAATCTTAGTATTTATTTGCTATTTAAAAAAAAAAAAACAGTCTGTGTGGACTGACTCAGTTTTGGAGCCAGCATAAGATGGCCGGTTGAGAAACTGCAATTTTTGGCTCTATTTTTCAGCTGAACATGTTGCCATTTGTTGAGGACCAACCCTGTCATTCCTAGAATCACACCTAGAAGGCTAAAAAAATTAAATAAGATAAATCATGAAGAACAAGAAGACCCAAATATCATGTCAGTTGTTTATAGCAGTCTGTCATCAGAAGCTGCAAAACAGTTGGCGCCCTCCACCCTACAGTGTGTATCAGTTGTGAACAACAAGAAGGATCCAGGTACAGTTTTTTTTTTTTTTTAAAACCTGTCCTGTCTGGCAGTTTTAGCAAACAGAATCATGGTCTGAATGCTTTGTTGTGCCAAACACATTTGGTTTGCCAAGGGGAGCACTGTAGACTCTCTATAGGCTCCTCTTGTTAGTCTTTTTATTTTATTTATTTATTTAATTTTATTATTCAGATTATTATCAGAGTGGGTATTATGACAGGGAGTGAGGGCCAGGTTGGTGAAAGACTGGAGAAGAAGACAGAGGAAAAGAAAAAGAAAAGGGGACAGAAAGACAGGGAGAAAGAAAAAAGGGGGGGGGCAGAAGTCAACGATAAAGCAATCAGACATGCTGGGTCTCCAACTGCTGCATCTCTAACAAAACACACTCAAAAAACAAACAGCACCTGAAAGAATAAAGAGAGGCAGGTACACAGGCAGACATATAATTTTGCTGTGGTGTGTGTGTGTGTGTGTATGAGAGAGGGAGAGAGAGAGAGAGAGAATGTGTCTGTGTTTGAGCGTTTGTCATAAAATATACTTGATAATGAGGGTGACAGACTGCAACAATGCCCCCCCGGGAGCCAGAGGCGGACATAGAAAGACCCAGGAGACCCGGGCCATCCACTGCACCACAAGAATACTGAAGACCTCTAGGTCATGCATCTCGATGACAACCGTGCCTCCACCCCAGAAAGGGAAGAGGGAAGTCCCGGACGGGGCACTCACAGCCAATGGGCAGGAGCCCCAGATAACCAGAGGCAAGGGGCAGCCGTCCCCGGCAGGGGCTGGCCACCCCAGCACGAGCCGAGGACAGGGCCCCAGGACCCCAGGCGCCCGAGAACCACCCAAGACCCAGCGGAGCCCCCACTACGTGGCGAAGAGGGCCAAGTCACCTCGAACCACAACCCCCAAAAGGGAGCAGGCCAGCAACCATGCCAAAACCCCTGGCCAGGGCCCCGGAGCCAGCAAGTGCCCATGCCCCGGGAGGGGGGGGGTCAACGACCAGTGGGGAGCAGAAGAGACAGGTACAGTTTTAATGAAATAACAGTCAGCACAATAAGTAACACTCGTTAGTTTTTTTCACTTACAAAGTTATATTTATTCAACTTAGCTTTCCTCCATATTTTCACCCTATAGTGGCTCAATGGCCCACTAGTGAGGTTCACCACACAGTTTGAGAAGTGTTGGTTTAGAGTGTTATTTAGCTGCTTATTGAGAGTTACATAAATGTGAGCGTGAACTCTGTGTGTTACCCCTGCAACAGACTCCCAACCTGTCCAGGGTGTATCCCTCTCACACCATAAGAGCTGAGAGAGGGATTGGGTGGATGGATGGATTTTTTTTTTTTAGGGTCTTTACCTTACAATATAAAGCACCTTGAGGCGACTGTTGTGATTTGGCGCTATATAAATAAAATTGAATTGAATTGAATGGATGGATGGATATTTATACAATTCTGAATTATGAACATCCTATATTAAATATTTTTTACATACATTATAGTCATTAGTGTTTAGACTGTGGTTGTCAGTCTATGCAAAATCCTGAACAGCGTGAGTGCCACATTGAGGGCTGAAGATGGGAAGAGAACAAAAAGACTGATTGATCGAGATAAAAAGAGGAAGAGAAACTGTAATAAGCATCCAGCTGGCTTAATGTATGACAAATCTTTCACTGAGGTGTTGGAAGGAAGTTTTACACCCAAGTCTATTTAATAGCAAATATGATCTGCCAGATTTGTTTATTTATTCCTAATATTATGTCTTAGAAGTGTGATTGATATTAGTGTGAGTGAGATAATGTGCCACTTGTATCAAAGCTATTGCCTCAGTGTTATTTGAAAGGAAGCGTGCTGGCATGAATGAAGATGTTTGAATGCGGGGAGGGAGAAAGCGAGCATTAACACAGTGGAAGTGGTGCTGTTCATTTGTCAGGAGATGGATTGCAGCCATTGAGAGGAAAAGCTTTTAATTTGGCTCTGGTGTGGTAATTAGGTTTCAATTCGCTGTGCTCACTAAGAGGAATGGGGAGGGTAATGAAGTTAGTCATTTTACTGTGTGTGTTTGGAGAGAGGAAGAGGAGTGGGCGGAGGGGTTAAGTATGCACACTCTACATTTTTTAGTGCCTCTCTCTGCCTCTCATACTCTAATTCATTGTGTAATGCTGTTTATTGCAGGGTATCACCATGCTTTAATGCATTAGTTAAGTGGTCCCAACACATTACTGTAATGGAGATAGAACATGAAAACACAATGAAACCTGATATACCTCCACTCTCCTGCTCACTCTTCTACAACTTAATAATGCGGCTCTTCACCCTATACAAAATATTTTCCTTCTGTCTCGCTTGTCCTCTATCATTTCCCCAACGTCTCCTTCCCCTGATCTCCTTTCCCTTGCGTCTGAACTGTGTTTATGTCACTAATGGCTTGGTATAACATGCAGAAAGGACAGGACATGGGAATCTCAGGTTACATGACCTGGGAAAAAGAGGAGAGAAGGAAGCACAGTTTTCTTCATTTCCTGAGAAGGAAGCATGATATGTTAGCCATAGAAGAAACAATTAACATGAAAGAAGATGAGTATATTGATGCTGTATCCACATATGTTTTAGCACATGTGGAAAATTAAAATAACTTTCTTGAATTCAAAATCAGTGGAATATAGTATATAGTTATGATCATAGAATGATGATCTATTTGATTTAAAAAAATATTAACTTGTATATGTCTTAGTTTGCATATTCGTGTCCATGTGTGCTTGTTAACTGTTCAGGTATCACTTAAGTGCTTTTGTGTCTCAGTGCACGCTTGTGCCTCCTGTGTGTGTTTGTATATGTGGCGGTGGGCACAGTAGCCACATGACGACCCCTGTGTGACCCCTGAGAAGCGTGTAGGCGCCGGGTTCAGTCTGACTCCTGTCACATGATCCTCTGCTGCCCTCCCTCTCCATTCACAATGGAGTATTAATCTGAACAACACACACAACTCAAAAACAGCCGCGCATGCCTTGCACAAAATAAAACTCACACATATAAATTAATGCTTTCTTTGTCTTCATGTGCAGTACTTTATGAGCACAATATGGAGAATAGTCACTATTTTAAGCAAAGTTTTCTAAATTCATATTTTTTTATCTTCTTTCTTTAATGCTCCACAGTCTCATCTGTGGCCCGATGGCTGAAAAGTTTTCTCAAAGTCTCCATTCACAGGCCTCATTGCACTGCTCAGGTATCTTTCCTTCTGTCTGCTGACTCTCTCCCTCTCTCTGGTTTGTCATTAAGGGATTTAGAGGGGTGAGAGACGGATGAGGTGGTCTCAGGTGGCACTGGGTTTAGTGTAAATAGAGGACGTGTGCCATCTGTCAGTCATTTCACTCCCTTTTGCCCAAGCGGATTTATAGCCCTGTGCAGATTTTTACTTTTTTAATCGTTATGTCTTTGACCGGTCGATCTCAGTTAATATACTGTTAGTTTGCTAGCTGAAGTTGACTTCCTCTTACCTCTCCCGTCTCTCCCACGGTTGGGGCACAGGGCCTCTAGTGTCCCGGCATCCTTGGTGTGTGGGCTAACTCTAGCCTGGCTTCCTGTTATAGAAAATTGCGGAACCATGTTCCCTACACACACACATCCTCAGCAGCCTGCAGCCATAGGTGGTAAGATTGTGCATGTGTGTGTGATATTCTTTTTGCAGCTCGCTCATGCAATATAGTCCACTGGAAGAAACGGTCGATATAATGTCACAATAAACACATGCAAGGTTCTCAGAGATGTCCTGACACAGACATAAATTCATAAAAGTAGATTTTTTTGAGGGATGCTTAGCAACTATTATGGCTAGTTTGAAAGGCTACTAACCATATGATTACACTTTCCTAAATTATGCCCTTAGAAAAGTAACTCAGTTCAATACATCGAGAAAAATCTCCTTAAATGATGAAAAAGCTTCATTTCCCTTTAGAACAATGGGCTTTATTCTTTATTTTTAATGAAGGGCAGTGCATACATATATACAAAGGTATGCTAACAGTGGTTTACAGGGTATCTGGGGTACTCATACACATGCAGGTGTAACAGGAGTACAGCTCGGTACAAGGTGTAATTTATAGGTGGAGGAGATGAGTAGGGTGAAGTTTCAGAACATGGACTAATAACCTCACGGCGTCACTAAATCCATGGCAATTGTGCCGGAGCTCCTTGGCTGCGTTGTCGGAGCAATCTGAGCAGCATTGTTCCCATATGTGGCCCAGGGAAGTGGTTCATGAAGGAAGTATTTTCTTAAATGACAATAAAAAGCACAATAAGAGGGTGTAAGCAAGCAGTTTGATCATGTGTAGATCACAAAAGATTAAGTTTAGAAGAGAGAGATGGATTTCCTTACACTCTGTGCACTTGATTACGGACAGGCTGGTGTGTGTGAAAATCTCAGAGTGAATATGTGTTCACATGATAGATGTGTTTTTGTAACTCACACGAATCTCTGTTCCTCAGATGATATTTGGCACATACAAAGCAGTGGAAGGATTTCTGCTTCACACATCATCATCTTTTTGGTGTTTGACATTGAATTTTGTCTGCATAACTGTCTTTTTTTGTAAAGGTCAAAGTCTCCGACTTTAGACTGATGTAACTGGCTAAGCTTGGGCCCACACTGACTCCAGGACCCTCACAATGGCACAGAAAACACATTGTGCTAAAACCAGTCTCTTAAACCCCCACCGTCTCTACTCGTAGTGTGGTGGCACAGCATGGACGGAGGCCACTGGGATGCTATCTGACTCACTCATCAGCAAATCAGGAGAACAAACCCCTAGAAGGACTTGAATGGAGAGGAATGGAAAAAAAAGTTTAACTGCACTGAGAACTGTACAGATTGAGGAAGAAATGGGAAATTTCCTGCTCATTTTGCACACATATTTACCAGCATTTTGCAAATAAAATTCTCTCTTTTACCAAAAGTTTTTTTGTGATAAATTCAGTGCCACATGAAGTACACAACATCTGAATGTGTCTGCATAGTTGCAAAAATATTTCTGCTGAGTTTATCTATAAATTTTTGACTGCCAACATACATACATTCATGTCATTTTCCTTTGAAAGGCTGCTTTTGCAATCTGTACACTTTTGGAAACTAATTATGTTATGGCTGCACAACACTTAGTTATGGTTTTTATGTTAAGCACTTTCTAGATCCATGAGTAATTGCAAAGTAACATTTCTTTTTATATAAAGAATATTGAGACAAGATAAAGCCATTCTCTACCTTTCCTCTCTCTTATATGTTGCCTTTGTCCTTCCCTGCTGTGTTGACTTAACAGCTTTCACTTGTATGTCTTTTTACCATAAAGGATAGACTAGATTCAAGGTTTACTATATATATCTAAATATGTTCATTAAATTACCTGACTCCATGCATAATTTTTTTAAAAGCCCCTCCTGATTTAAATGTGGTCAGTATCTCGTTCTTTTCTGCTGCTATTTTTTTAAGCTTTTTGCCTTCATTAGATAGTGCAGAGAAGACAAGGGTGGCACAGCAAAGTGTCAGAGGGCTTATGGGCACCTACTCAACCTGTGAGCTAAACCAAGTCCCTGCTGCTAGTGTTTTTAAATTGCTCACTAAAAGTCACTTTCTAACCTCTTGCACACACACTTTGTTATTTAGTCTTGGATAACAAGCTTGTGCAGAGCACAAAGATTAATTGAAATGTTTCAAATGTTGTGTGATGATTGTCACCAATGGTGATCATCTACACAAAATTAATACTTAGGTTTCTGGCTTTGATGAGACCAAACAGGAGTTTATCAGTGCAAGCATCCACAGTGTCCAAGCAAGTAGGTATGCATCAGGTCATGTGATATTCACAGGTTTGTGAATTGTGAATTTATCCCCCAGGGTCAGATTGTCAACACAGAGTTCTTTTGTAACATCTTGAAGTGTTTTTTTGGCTACTCTTTTTCAGGATCTACCCTACTCACTGTATTTGGCTCACTGCAACTTGTCCTCTTCCTAAAATGAAATTCGAGTTTAAAGGTCTATGTTTTTTGACACATTGAAGGACATCCATCACACACCACAGGCATGCTGAATTTGGGAAAATAAAACTTAACAAACAACTCAAAGACTTTTTCAGTGCATAATTAATTTCTATATTTGCATAAAACAATTACTAATCAAAATTTTGGTAGTCA
Source organism: Heterochromis multidens (assembly GCA_015108495.1). NCBI lineage: Eukaryota > Metazoa > Chordata > Actinopteri > Cichliformes > Cichlidae > Heterochromis > Heterochromis multidens. Next base: position 14,359 of record VUQS01029506.1, on the reverse strand, counting down.
CAAAGAAGGATTACATGTAAATAAAGTCGAGAAGAAAAGTTTTCACAAACCTGTACAAGTACAACACAAATTAAGAGAGTGAGAAGCAGCCAGGTGATGATCAGGTAATCAAATGCACTTGATTAACTGATCATCAGCAAGAATGAGCACCTCTAAAAGAAGAAGTTTTGGCAGTTTGCAGGTCTGAAGCATTCAGGTGTGTGTTAATACAATGCCACAATTTTGGCATTGACGTCCAAACAAATTTACCCCAAGGTCAGACCTTGCAATGCTCAGAGAAGCTGCAAAAAATCCAAGAGCTACATCTCAGACTCTACAGGCCTCAGTTAGCATGATAAATGTTAAAGTTCATGACATGCATAAATAAATGCCCACAAACCTCAATGAACTGAAGCAATGTTGTAAAGAAGAATGGGCCAATGAGAGTCTGATAAAGTCATTCAGAAAATGATTACTTCCTATTTATTCCCATTAAAGATGGTTCCAGCTGTGCAGGATTGCATAGAGTCC
>VUQS01029506.1:0-13829 GCA_015108495.1 Heterochromis multidens | reverse complement strand
TTGCATAGAGTCCCGTGAAAGCTCCTTTTCACATGACTGTATATTCTTTTTGGTAAAAAAAAAAAAAAAAAGCTCATATGTAGGATGCAGCATTGATTCTGTTGCTTTGCATCCTTTCACTATACAGGATAGGCTGTTTTTTGGGCAACGCAGTCAGGAAGGCCCGTAGACTGTATAAAAGATGGATGAGCCACAGTGAGATTGCTTATTAGTTTGTGAAGTCTCATAAAGCTACGGGTCAGCATTTTCGCCATTGCCATCTTGGTGTTTTGATGAGTAATGAGTAGATCTGGCCTGTAGCCGATGAGCATGCCCTGGTGAATCATCCATCTAACTGTGAAAATTACCATAATTTACAAGATGAACTTCTATTCAGTATGACCTGAAATTGATGACTGACCCCATAAAGTCATCAGGAAACTATGTTAAAGTGCTAAAGTGATACGGCAAAGAAGATGATAAATAGATACACTATATTGCCAAAAGTATTCATTCGTCTGCCTTCACACACATATGAACTTGAGTGCCATCCCATTTTTAATCCACAGGGTTTAATATGATGTCGGCTGACCCCTTGTAGCTATGACTGTCATGATGAAGCAGGAAGCGGACCCAGATGTAGACCTGGAGAATAAGATTTAACAAACCGACCTTTATTTCAGTTGAGGCAGACAACCCATAATGCAGCAGGAAACAGAAGTTAAAAAATCCAAAAGGTGTAATGGGGTAACACAAGGACTGACAAGTGGTACAAACAGTATGACGTGACAAGGGACAGTTAGAGACAAAGACAGTATATACACACACAAGATAACGAGAGGATGGGAAACAGGTGGGAACACAGCTGGCAACAATCAGTGGAGATGAGACAAGGGAAGCAAAACTAAATACAACACACAAGGGAGGAAGACTAGCAAAACAAAACAGGAAGTGACAAACACAGAATCACAAACAGAGATGAACACTAGACAAAGAACGGGAGACACAGGGTACCAACATAAAAAGGAGGGAACAGAACACGGGAACAGAAACACAGCCTAGGTACCCCTAGAGACAGAGGGGTACACAAACACAGAGACGGTGACAGGACACAGAGACACAGCTGGGATGACAGAGGGATCACAATGGGAATTAAGGCATGAAACAACAAAGCGCAAAAGCCAAGAACATAACCAAGATGATCATGATATCAAGAGTAAAGACAAAACACAAATATCCACTCAAGCCTAAGCCTAAGCATACTAAGACCAAACTCAAACTGCAACGCTACAACAAATAAATCACAGAGAAACATCAAACAGAAAACGCTGGGAGAAACACCAGGATCCTGACACCTTCATGTTTCCTTTGTTTCATTCCCTCGTGTTAAGTTTATTCATGTGTCTGCATTTCCATGTTTAGTTATTGTCTTTCACTTCCTGTTTTATTTCAGTAGTTAATTGTTTAATTTTGCTGTTTTGGATTTTTCTTCAGCCTAATAAAAGGCTCACCCCTTGTTATTCAGTCTCTCATATCATTTGGAGGTGTCTTGCTGAGCCATTGTATAAAAATGGCTGTAATTCCTAAACAGGTAATGCAAAATTTTTGTGAAACCACTTGAATTAAAACTGAAAGTCTGCACTTCTATCACATATTGATTGTTTGATTTAAAATCTACTGTGGTGGTGTATAAATGTAAAAATTGTGTGTTTGTCCAATAAAGTCTCCCAACTCTGAACCTGACTTATGCACTCTTTTGGATGGGCTCCAGCTTTACACAGGGAGTTTAATTGTTCCCCATGAAGTTAGACACAAATGTATAGTTTGACACATAGATAAAAACTAAATCTACTGGGACATTAACAGAAACCTCATGAATGTGGCTGCTTGTTTTCTATGTTTAGATTTAACATCCCTGGACTTAGTACTATTAGTGTATGGTAAATTTTATAGATTAACATCTTTGAGTCTCCACATTAAGCAGCTCAGCTGCTATATCCATAAAGGAGCCACACGAGGCAAGGGACATTATAAATCCCAAACAGATCATGTAAAACCAGTTGCACAATTACAGCATGGTTCTAAAACAGACAGGCTCAGTTTACAGAATCAGAATAATTTTGTAGACTGAGCCTTTGTCTGGAATTCAGAAATATTATGGTCCTCGTGGTTTATGAAGTTGGATTAGGGGCTTTACAAAAAAATATCTCTGACTGACACTGAGATGAATTGTTGCCAAATTTTTGCTCCAACCACCATTTTCCACAGAGATCAACATGACAACCACTGCTGCTCCCCAGTGGTGTGTACAGGGAACTGAACAAGGCATAGTTTACCAAAAGCAAAGTTATCAGGTGGAAAATGTTGTACAAACTGAGAATCCTAAATGGAAAGACTATGTTATGTTAAATAATATATGTTATTTAAAATAACAAAATTTTGACAGTGAGAAGATGTAAAGAGAGTAAAGAAAGTAAAGAAAGTCGATCTAAAGAAAAACAACAACAAAAGAAAAAAGATGTAGAGAGAGACAGCCCGCCTTTTGTCCTCCAGTACAAAAGAGCAGACAAAGAACCATGGACACCTGATCACCAGGGCCTTGGACCAGAGAGGGAGAGTCTGCAGGAATAAAAAGACAGACGGACGAGGGCATGAGGTGCATTTGGGAACATGTGTGTGTCTGTGCAAATGTGTGTGTGTTATCTGGGGAGGGAGTGAAAGCCTGCAAACAGGTCCCCATTGTGCAGCAGGGAGTAATGAGGGAGGTAATGAGGGTTTGGGTTTCCAGAGCTACCCATTACAAGTGCACCGTGTCTGGGCCCAAGGGAGCTAGGGGACTGAGAGAGGAGAAAGGGTGGTGGGTATCAATGAAGATAGGGGAGCTTAATCAAGATAGCAGTGAACAGCCGTCAGTGTGAAACTACCACACAGAGATCAGAATGTCACTGTAGATTTTGAATTTCAGATTCAAAAGCTACTTTTAAGTTAATTTAAAATCTAAAAATGAACATTACCCTACTAGGGACAAACAGTAGCTTAAATTGTAGCTTAAATTTTGTATTGCCCCTGTAGTAGTATTATTGACCATGTGAGGGCAGCAAAGAACACCAGTGCTACACTGTAATCAGGTAATCAGAATTATCAGGTTAAAAAAAAACTGACTTACCACCATACACTTACATGTGTTTATACACACACATCCTTCTATACTCATAAGGACATTCAATACCTAGCAGCATTTGTTGCTCATTACCTAACCCTAACATCAGTCTAGCCCTAAACTAGGCAAAATGTGCTCAAAATAAAGTGGCAAAATTAGTTATGCTTTTATGTAACTCTTGTTAATGTTATTATTCTACTATTATCTATTATTAAGACTTTTATTGATTTGGCTTTTATGTGTGTGTGTAGCCTTCTATTGCAGCTGATTTAGATGTCGACTATGATACATAGTCTTAAAAGTTTAACCTGGAGCATTGAGGATCATGATATATTTTGGAAGTAAAGTTCTTATATACAAAAATCAACTAACTTCAGAACACAATTTCCTCCTCAAATGTGTTTCCACAGATGTATAAAGCACTCAGTATATTAGTACATGCATTTGAGCAAACATTATTTTCTGAACTTGAAGCACTGCCTAATTCTGAGTTTAACATTGTCTGAACCTCAAACAAAAACATCTTCAAAGATGTGAGGACTTCCCAATTTGTCGTGACTTTCAAAGCATCCCAGATGTTACTGTCTGAAATTCATACTTGTCCAGAGAAAGAATCACGCACAAACACACATTTTACTTGAAACAACAGTAACATATCTTAATTTTTGTTATGCAAGGTATGACATGCCCTGATTAGGGGAACAAATGAAAAGTTGTAACTGGTGAATAGGTAATACACACACACTGTAAGACAAAGCTGCAACTTCCTCTCTCAATTTAATAGCTAAACAAGGCCCCATAATACAAACAGTACATTTTGCCTCTGTTATCTGACAGACTGAAAGGCAGCAATGGAAAAAAGATCACATTAATAGCTAGGTGAGGAGCGATTTACTGTATAATACATGTGTACTTTCTGTATGTATACACAGTGAGTTATAGATCTGTCATCTTTATGAAACAAGTGTGTAAGCAGCCAGCCCTGCTACCTGGGAAATAATAAAAGATTCAACAGCAACACAAGTTGCTTACAGAGGTTAATTTGATCTTTAGCAAAATCAGTCATGTGAACTCTGTAGTGACTCTTTGACATTATAGCCTCCCTCCCTTCTGTATATCTTTTTGAGAGCTTTACTGTTCCAGCTTTACAAGTGTTTCTTCAGAAACACAGTGTGTCTGTGTGCGATCTGTGTGTGCTGTATGTGTGCATCAGAGCTGTAAAGCCTTGGATGTTACCTTGTCGTCCTCATGCAGGGCTGTCCACTGTGTAAACTCAGGAGACTGACACGGGACTGGGGCAAGACAAGCTCACAAGTGGAATGTAAGCATTTGGGAAATGTGAGAACTTGTCTGTGACTTGCACTCTGTGTGCAATCCAAAGCACCATTATGCTCTGTGGTTGTGTGGATGTGTGTGAGTAGTCTCAGATCTCAACATTTTTTAATTTTTGTATTTCTCTTTTTCTTGTTGATAATGTGAATGTAATACAGCAGCAGTCACAGAAATTATCAACTTACTTCACATAAAAATCTAAACAAGTAATTTAGCAGGTACCATTTTAAAGAAAAGTATGGTCTGTGATGCAAAAGAAGGAAAAACAACAGTACAGGAAGTAAACAACATAAATGTGACCAGCATTAGAGAGGAGGATGTATAAAAGGTAACACCTTTAGGTTATCTGGCATTTTGCCATCACACTTCTAAGAAACCTGTATGTGCATGTGCAAATCATTACATTATGTGCACAGAATCTGTGCTGTTCATCACATGTGGACACTTGCTTACCATATGGGGACAAGAAGAGTAAATTGATTTTAAATGACTTGGAGGGAAGCTCATCTAACTGCACATGTTTTATATTAGTGATTTCTGATGAATACTTGCTGAATATTTTAGAGGCTTTAAAATTCTGTAATTCATTTTCTGTTTCTGTGCAATATTAGTTGCCTAGTCCAATTAAAATATTTTAATTAAAATATTTTGAAAAAAAAAAATATATATATATATATAGATAGATAGATAGATAGATAGATATAGATATAGATAGATATATAGATATATAAACAGTGTGTAAAAAAATTATTAGACCATCATCCAATGTAAGGCTTATGCCACAGCCCGAAATTAACGGTATTGGTAATTACCAAAATTAATTTTTATATTTCTGTAATTGTTAATTCACTAGTATATGCAAGCTCTTTAATTGAAATAATAATAATAAGGTGTGGGATATGGCTGCAAGAATAGTGCCTTGGTATAGCAAAAGGAAATAATGGTTCACACAATTGTCAAAACACAAACCTAAAACAAACAGGTTAACATCAGGGACTTAACAATGAATAAGACGTATTACCTGCAAACTGTGTTTTTATGTAGTCTGCCATAACAAAAGAAAAGGGCATGCACATCTGATGTTTCCTATTAAATAAGGCTTGTAGGACAACACAGAACAACACTTATTCCTCCACATTAAAATACAAACAAAATATGATCTCTTTGTATCTCTTCATCTTTCTATAATTTACAATGTAACATGCCACTTGTGATTGACCACAAAACAATAACTGAATTATATCTTAGACAAGCAGAACAGTGAGTTCAGCAGAAATATTTTAAAAAGTCCAGAACACTAAAACCTGAAAACAATTACTGAGGGCAGCCAAGAAACAAGAACAGAAACGTGCATTCCAATATATGGTTGTTTAGCTCTTTGGCCAGTGTCCATACCACCCATATTCCTCTGATGGATTGCATTTATGTAACTCCAACCCAAAATAGACCAGTTTGGTTTGAGCTATTAGTCTGCTAGCTAAACAAAGGCTTTTGTGGAGTTTGTGACAGAGACTACAATTTGATCTGGAGAAATACATGTATTTATTTTTTTTAAGAAAAACCTCTCATAATTAATTGGTTTGGGGGATTTTTTTAAATTGCTATTTTGTATCTTTACTTTTTTAATACATTTCTAAAATTCCTTTGAACTTTGAAATTCATCATTTGCCAATACACTCTAATTGTGTGTCTGCAAGATGAGCTTTGTCACAGTTCGCTCAATAGAGTACAAAAGCATCCCTGTCATACCTCTGTCAGCCAATTAGCACCTAAGTATACCCCACCACTAAAAACACACAGCAGCAGGCCACTGCAAAGCACCATGTTGTAATTTCTCTCTCACTCTTCCATTCTGTGTTTCATTATCTTCTTCACACACACCAGTTGGCCCAGGTCCCAGCCATGCTACTCCTCCATTTAGGGTCCTGGTGGTGGCAGTGGGGCTGCCCTATCAAACGCCTGAGCCCTGTTTGATCTCATCCTAGATTTCAAAGGGGGACACCTGATCCCCACCCTGGGTGATGTTGGTGGGGTAGGAGGGGATGGGTGTGGGGAAGGATCATGGGCAGTGAGTTCAGTGTTTGCAAAAGATTGGTATAGGCCTGGTCCCCTCTGTCTGCCTCTTTTTACCAAGGATTCTGTTTCAACAAACAGGTAAAGATGGACAGGTAGGTGGACTGGGGTGGAGTCAGGGGTCATCTTATATGACAAATCCTCATCAATTGCTACTTGTACTTGAAAATGTTTGTAGATTATAAACAATCACTACACAGTTTGTGGAAGACAAACAGAAAACTGCAAGTTTTTGTTTTAGTTTTTGCTTGTTCTGGACATTTACTGTAAAATTAGACTTATATATAAAGTACCATTATTTCTTTATACAGGCCATTTTAATAGCTTTTCTCTGTGCATGTACAAGCAGTTGTAAAATATGTAAAATTTTTCATTTCTAGAATAATAGAATGTGTGCACACAGCTTTTTGTGTATACACAATTCCTATGTAAGAATTTGTTTTACACACATTTAATGTCCTGGTCATTAAGCTTGATATAAAGTCCATCAGAAGTAAACACATTTTTTCAGTGCAACTTTTTGCTCTCTCAGTCATGAACACACTTTTTTCTTTTTGTCTCTGTTTCTTTCTTTTTATCTTATAAAGTGCTCTTTAAATGCAATTCTTGATTCAGTGCAAGGTCTGGTTGGACGTGGTATAAACGTGGACCCGAGGGGCCTAATGTGTTCTGGAGCCATAGCAGGAATTTTTACAGTTTAAACAAAGGCCCAATCGCCTTCCAAGCAGGTGGATTTTCTGCCAGTGGATGTGGCTGTTTTGAACTTAAAGTTTATGAATCTAAAAAGACAACCTTGGATCTTATTGTTGACTAAAGGCAAGAAGTGTTCACATCATCTGTCAAACATATAAACAGATGATTACTTGTTTGTTCTGAGACAAACAAACACTGTGTGCAATCATACAGCATACACAGTATGTTATCCTTTACTATACACATCAGAGAAGTTTCTTGCATTGTTTAGATGCTGGCATCAAAAGATTTGAGTCATAAAATGGGAAACACTATGATAGCTTTAAAACTAAAAGGAAATGGTGAAATTCAAATCAAAATGTTTCCGTTGGACAAGGACAAATTATTTATGTTAAAAACATATGTCCACCCAACCCCTAAATCATAACCAAGGCATAAACTTGTCTTTCCCTTCCTTATAAAGCAATGGAGAAACCTGGTCTTACTGGTCAGCTTACTGTGCTATAAATTACAACCTAAATGGACTTTTGAAGACTGAAGCAAGTCCTAAAAGATTACAAAAACTTCCAAAGAAATCATTAAACAACTTAAATTTAAACTTACAAGTATGCACAACATAGTTGGATTATTCTTCTGGATGTGCAAAGGGATTTGAGTATCTGAGATGCAATGACTTCTCTAGACCCTTAAATCATCTATGCATCAATAAATGTCAAGAGAAATCAAGTTGAGACCTCTGATGTAAGATTCTGCGTACACGTGTGCTGGTGTGAGTGCATGTGTCTGCAAAATGTGAATCATGCAATGTCAGACCTGAAGGTGTCTCTAGGGCAAGTTGCACCACTATGTCACAGAGTCAGAGATGGCAAACATACACCTGTGTCTGGAAGACTGTCTGTAATTTAAACACAGCTGTCAAGTGAGAAAAGTGCTGTTAAATATGTCAGATGCTGAAAATAGTGCAGTGGGGAAACATTTAGCAGCTGATTTCTCCAGTTAATTCTATCAATATTTATACTTGTATTTTTTCAAAAAGCACTTAGTAACTCATTAGATTAAAGGTGATTGGAGAAGCGTACACACATTGGGTAGCATTGGATCTTTGGTGGTCTTTCCTTTTTTTTTATGAGGGGAATTAATGAAACGCACAGCAATTTATTAGGGGAACCTTGTATTGTGCATGCGTGCTCTTTTACATGCTTGCAGACTTGCAGTCATCCCAATATGCACACACACACAGATTTATCCCATGTCTCACTGCAAGGTTAGGTAATTATCTGTGATTAAGTAGTGAGAAATTTCACACTGTGGAAATGTAATGTTGCATCAATTAACCTGGACTCCCACCGAGCAATTACGACATTTCCATTTCGACTAATTACATTAGCATCACAGTCATTTCCACTGTGCTCAAGCTTTGTGGTTTTAGTGGCAAGTCTCCTCTGCAGAATTTCTATATGTAGTTCCCACAAACTCGTGAAGTTTTATACAGTTTTGCTGGTTTAGATAAATAGGGCTTCTTACTATGATTAGTCTGCATAACTTGAGAATGACATTACTGCGACTAAGCAGGCAAATGCTTTAACTTTATGAGATTCTCTTCTATGCCATTAGCAGTGTAGTATACTGCATCAGTATCAGTCAAGCCTGAAAGTGTTATAGTACAGTAAGAGTGTGGCATCTGCACATTCATTACAACAGTTTTGAACCCATTTGAACTAAGTGAGGGTTTATAAAGGTATGATCATCAGTAAGGTCAACAGACCTGTCTCTCTTTGGGGTTTTATGGTGCTGCATATTTGAGCCTTGTAAACAGTTTATTCATCCAATTAAAGCTAATGATCCACGCTGAACAAAGAGCAAGGTGGGGCAGCGTTTCCAAAACTCCATAATTTATCATTATGGACAATGTTTATGTTCAGTTTTGCTTCACGAGCCCTCACCATCTCCCCTCGTCTCCAGCCACATTCCTCCAGATGGGACGGGGTGTGTTGAGTCTGCTCTCCAAACTCTTGTGCAACTTAAGCACATCACCTGGCATATCAAAAGTCAAGATTTTCTTGATGTTATTGTGTTCTTGAGTCAAACGGTCTATCTGGATAAATAATAAAGTCGCTGGTAGAAAAAAATCTGCAGTGACAAAAATACATGTGATTTAGATTAGCTGGGAAAACTGTAACCACCCCCATGAAACACACACGCACACACAGACACACACCACACCACCCCTTAGCTCTGACCTGTGTTATGGTTTCCAAATTGAAACTCAAGCCCACAGAATGTCATACAGCAGTACAATGCAGTGTGCTGCCCATGCTGTGCTCAGCATATGTGGGCAGGATTGGTTTACTAAGGTCCAATGTTTTATTTAGCATGTGTCAAAGTGGTTGTGTGGGTGTGCTTGTGTGTATGTGTGTGCCTGTCATTAGGGCATGTACCCCGTGTTTAAAGGAGTGTCAGGGAATACTAATCAACAGTCTATTACAAATGTGATTGATGCACTTTAGCAGACTGAGACTGTATCTTGCATTGCTTCTGTGTGTGTATGTGTATGTGTATGTGTGTGTGTATCCCTGTGCAAGCACATGTCTGTGTATCCATATGTGGATAATATTTTATTCAGCAGATGTCAGTGCCCCTGGTCACACTTATCTGAACATGAAGACACTCAGATGCAACCTGAAACCGCAGGCTTGGATAGCTCTCTTGTAATAACCCTGAAAACATTAAAAATAAAGGGGGAACATGACAATTACCACCTATTAGAGTCTGTCTTGCTCAGCTGCACACGGTGTAGCCATGACAAGTGGTTCTTCTCATAAGAAATTAGGCAAATAGTTAATATAATGTCTATACCTGTTTTGTTTTTTATTATAATGTCTCTTGACAATGACGACTGAGTAAATATTGAAATCTTTTTGAATACCTAAAAGCTTTTAAAACTGATTTTAGCTCCTCGCAAAGATATAAATGAAATTAATTCAAGCTGTAGCTCTCCCATAAATGGGTTTTTACAAGCATATTCTTTACCAGCATGTTAACCAGCATAGTAACAGCAGCAGCCCTCCAATGAGCCAATTTGAGAGGAGAGAGGAAGTCATTTGCGCACAAGCAGTGATCTCTAGCCAAAAGGCTACTTAAAGATGAATATCTGGGTTACATTAGCTCTGATCATTATTTATCTCACTGTCAGCTTCAAAACTAGCTCTAATGGATGTCTGTCCCTGAATATGTGAAATGGCTGTGACGTTCAATTCTGCTTTTTTGGCTAAATATTTTTGTCTTTTACTTTATCTTTACTTCTTTTTTTTTTTCTCTTGGTTGCTCTTCTTGAACAAAAACCCCACACTCAGTTATCCATTTCCTTTGTTTTGGTTGCTTTAGCTTTAACTTTTACAGTCCAATTTCTTTGAGCAAGCTTGGGATTTTTGCAGTCAGATTATGAAATTGCTACTGGGAATCCATTCAACACAGCCTCTCTAAGAGTCCTTTTCACATGTAAGCACTTTAAATTGCTCCATGTTTATTTCCTAACGGTAGTAGTGTTTGACAGGAAGTAAACTTTGGTCCAGGCAGTATTTCTAACAACTCAGTTCCAAAGAAACAGTCTTTAGAGATGGACTGTAATCAAAAGGAGCCACATGAGGTTGTGTATTAATGGTGTGTTCACTTGAAGCTTGTATTCCACTTGATGGACTAATTCTTTATATGCTAAGTTATTTTACAAGACTTGCCTGGTATTCTGACATAGGTGGCCATGACAACTGCTACATTGTAACCAATTAGTCTTGCAGTCTGCTGCATCCTAAGTCTGTTGGTACAGCAGTGGATACTTCTGTATCGCTTGCCAGATGGCAGGAAGGTGAACAGGCTGCTTCCGGGGTGAGTATTATCTTTTAGTATCCTTTGGGCTCACCTCACCAATATCAATCATGCTATAGATGGGTGACGGTAACATACTTGGTGATTTTAACCACCGACTGCACAGCCTTCCAGCCCATGCACATCCCATACCTTGTTGTGATGTTTCCAGTTTTATATTGCTTTCTGTTTTGCCCTCTTAAGTTTCTTTAAACAGCTCTGCCTCTTTAACTATATGTTTGGTCAGGGAACAACCCTGCTAAATCTGTGTTGGCATTGATATATCATTTAATTTCATCTGTCTGGTTAAATGGTAACAGTCCTGATTGCAGTATTGTTACCCACTCGAGATGTATGACAGCATGTATTAGGCTGTGTTTAATTGATAGCCTCTGAGAACATTGCAGCAGTGATTTTCCATGGCTGTCTACACCACCACAAACTCAAGAATAGGCCTCCATTCTTGTGTGAGTGTGAGACGAAGCTATAAACACGTTAATGGCCATGGACACCTGTGAATACTTCACTGTAGGGCCTCTTTTCACTCTTTCTCTATTCTTCTCAAACACACACACATATACATATACACACACACGCGCACACATTCACGTGTCTCTCCTACAAGCTGCTCAAATCACGTCTGCATCTGTCAGTGGGTGTATGTAGTGAAAGTTCGTGGTTTTCCATGTTTTATTCTTTTTATTCTTTGTGAGTCATCTCCATATGTGTGCAAGCTCACACACATGCAGAATCCCTCCTGCAGACTAGCAATTGAGACCACCTGGTCACAATCACTCAGGGCCAGGGGTTAAAATCATAGTGTCTTTAGTGTGGCGGAAAAGCCTCATGGGGAGATTGGCAAAGCTGGAGGCAGGACTGACTTGGATTTGACAAAGTGTGATGTAACCACACTTACCAAGCCTGAACACCTTCAAAATTCATTCATCTGTCTGTCGAATCTACCTCTGAAAATTGCCAGGCCCTCAACCATGACGGATGTGGTTACTGTGTCATGCAGACTTTAATACAGAGAATTTCTGCAAATGCTCTAAAACCACACATTTAAGCATTTTCAGAGGCATAGTTCCAATTACATAGCTCTGATGTGTTAGAAAGGATATTTAATGGCTCACAGTCTGATAGACCGCACATGTCAAAGAACTAAATCCTTCCTGTGAGAGATATTGGGCCATGAGCAAAGGTTAACTGGGCCCCATGCCGTTTGATGCCTACTTTTTAAACCTCTGACTTATTACATCAGAACTGTAGCACAGGAAGTAATGCTAATGTCAAAGCCTGAGCTATCTGCTGACATTACATACCGTTAAGTCCAAGTAATCATCCACAGGTGTCCATAAACACACACAAAGATAGAAACATTTGGAGTTCTTTAGGAATTTGTTTAACCAACTGTTTTGAGAGTGCACCAACAGATTAACACTGACAGGAGTCAATGGAGGAGCAAAAGATGGCAACCATAGGTTTGATCAAAACAGGCAAGCAATTTCCTGCAAACTCTGGCCCATTACTGAAGCTCACCATTTGTTCATGCTGCATTGTTTCAATCCCCAAGTAAAAGCTGGGGCAAGTCAAAGACAAAGAAGGTCCTAAGTAACATGTTTTCTTTTTGCTGCAATGTGATACTGTGCTTGTAAGGTTGAACAAATGCTGTGGAAGTCCATACTCCATTATGAGGAGAATGGTATGCTTTAGACAATGTCTGTCTCTCACAACTCTCCTGCAGTATTGCAACTTTCTTGACTCAGAGTTTATGTTGGTGTGTGTGTGTGTGTGTTTAGATGCTTAATTGTAATTGTGCTTTTTAAAGACTTTGAAAGTTTAAAGCCATCACTTTGTTTTGGTTTGCCCACATCCCTTCAGAACTAGGTACTGTTTCAGAAGTAGCTGGGAGTCATTGGCTTAAAATAAGATGCAATCAGTCCTTATGTTTCCTGCACTTACATACTCCTCTGTGCAAGACAGAGACTCAGCGTCATCTCTGATGTGGAGAAATCGGTCAGCTGGTTTTAATGGCTGCCTTGTCTTTGTGCCATGTCATTCTTTCCTGAAGTGTTTCTGTGTTTCTCTCTGTCTTCTATCTCACTCTCCCTCTGTCTCTGTCTATATTTCTTTTCCTTTCTCTTCTAACTCCTGTTTTCAGTCAAGATGTAAACCAGAGATGGTCCCGATGGCAACACACAAATGAAAGTTGTTGCTACAATAAGCATCTCATAACAAACAAAGAAATAAATGTGTGAAGGCAGAGGCTGTTTGCTGTAGCCCTTAAACAGGGGCCGACACTCTGCAGGCCTTCAGTGTAGCAGCAGGAACATCTGACATTGGTAAAGTCAGAAGAGATAATGCAAACAGGACATTCTGAAACTGCCAGTTGGATATGGGCTGAAGTTCATTCACTGTTCTCTTTCTTTTAGGGATGCTAAATTGTTTTCTTAAAATATAGCCTATAGCTTTTCTTTGTTTTTATGTAATCTGCTTTGTGTGCATTTCCAAATCATGTCCAATCAACTGAATTTACCACAGGTGGACTCCAATCAAGTTGTAGAAACCTCTGACAGATGATCAATGGATAAAAAAATGCACCTGAACTCAATTTTGAGTGTCATGGCAAAAGCTGTGAATACTTATGTGCATGTTATATTTTTGTTTTTTATTTTTAATAAATTAGCAAAAATTTCAAGCAAACTTTTTTCACTTTGTCATTGTGAGGTGT